>JAXBDA010007937.1:2759-16194 GCA_036023075.1 Gaultheria prostrata
ATCGGCTACAACCAACAGAAACTGATGTGAAGAGAGGAGAGAAAGGAAAGGGAAGAAGGAAAAGGCCTGGGGGGAGGAGGGGAGAGGCGCCTCCCCCCCCCCCCCCCCCCCCCCAAATCAGAATGGGGAGAAACTTTCTTGGAGAGACCTTTTATTGCATATTGATTGTAAAAATAAAGGATAGTTTTAATGCCAAAACTTGTCAATTAAATAAAGAGCATATTAAATACCAATTCAATATGCTCATATAGGAGTATTTTATTTTTCACAAGATAAGTAATTTTCAAAACTTGTCAATTTGGTACCGATAAACATAAATTTTTTTTTTTTGCAAAATTAAAATTCTCGACCAATTTTAAAAAGTGAATATTGTCTTCTTTTTTTCTTTTTGAAAAAGCAAAAAGTGAAAAATGTCTATTATTATTGGCCAAAAGACCAAAATGTGATCGGTCTAATTATCTTCAAAGCCTGTTTTAGCCGGTTTCTTCTCATAGTATAGGAATAATTGTGTGCTAACCATGGTAAGGTTAAAAACCCATCCTTTAGCCACCCTATATAATCACACTCCACGTGATCCGCTCTCTATTGAGTGTTCGATTAGAAGCTTTAGAGAGAGAGAGAGAGAGAGAGAGAGAGAGGGCACGCATTGGTTCTTCGACAGAGGTTAGAATTTTGTGCATTCAATCATCAACTGTAACTCGAACTTTGCTCTTTCTTGAATTTCAATTGAATTCTATTCGTTTTCTGTAGTTGTAGTGTTGATCCTTTTCTTTTCTGGGGTTTTTGGGTAAGATACGGCCAATCTGTTGAGTTGATTGAACATTTTCATTGAAAATCAAGTAGGGTTTTGTTCTTTTTGTTAGAAAAATTGATTTCTTTTGGATGAAATGAATCCCATGATTGTATTTCAGTTTGAGTTTTTTGTTTTTGTGGGGTCGTTTCTGGAGATATGATGTTGAAATTGGGGTTTTGATTTTATAACAGCGTGATCGTTTGTTTAAGTAACGACTCGTGGATGAATTCATCTTCGCTCTTTGATTAGACTCTGAATCTGTAATTGTTTAGGTCAAGGGGAAGTCAATGGGGTCATTGCTTCCTGAGTGTTGCTCATTTGTTATGTCTAATTGATACTCTGGCCTTTATTATAGGGATTTATGGCTTTTCTGTGGATGTTCTATGCTGATTTCTTTTGTACAATGCATCAACTGCCCATGGGCTTTTGTGGGTGTTCTGGTGGTTGTAATTGTGTATGTTTGGTAGGGAAGGGGCACAACGATTGTATATTAATATGAATTATGTATGCAAACATCTGAAAATCGGCGTGGGTAAGATTGTGTAAGTGATTCTAATGTCATATTTATAACCGGCATGTAGCTATGCTTATAAAGCTTTGACATGGAATTTTATTGGAATTTCATGTGTGAGAGCTGGTAAATATTGAACTAATCTACTCACATTAGAAGGAGGATGGCATGATTTTGCCGTCTGTGGACTTTCTGGACTCTTGATTAGAGTGTGGGTATTTCAATCTGATCAGAGAATCCTGAGACTTTGTGATTTAAGTTTACTCCGCAATTACTTCAATAACAATTTCTTTCTTACATGTATTGAAACATGGATTCGATTTCTTATTTTGTCTTGATCACCAGGCTAATGCGATTTTTTGTTTTGTTTGTCTGTTTTACTGTGACACCATTTCTTAGCTTTTCGTTTGTTTTCTCTATCCGTGAGTATTTGCGTCAACATTGGAACTCAATAGTTAGTGATATTGTACTTCAATCTATGCAGGGACAGGTGTTGGACTGCTTTATTGTTTGTTTCCATTGAAACTGGGTCATGTATTCTTCGGCACCTGTTAAGATTGGTTCATGTTGGACTGATGAAGAGATCTGTATGGTTTTGGAGAGTTTGACAAAGGGATCCTCTATCCCTGAAAATGTTACTATAGATGTTAATCCTTACCAGCACATACCCTCAAATTTACCTGGTTAGTTTCATTTGAGATCTTGATGGCCAAATACAAGTTCATAGTTTGGTTATTTGTGACCTTGTCTCTGTGATTTCCTAGTCCTTCTGTTTCTCCTCATTGTCTTCATCAAGATCGATTCTCTCACTCTTGTTATCTTCACTTATTAAACTCCTTACTTCTTTGATTAATAGTCTAGATGCTGTAACTTGTAATCAAAATCTAGTACTTTCATCATTTCCATGAAAGACTAGGTATGATTTGAATGGTTTGCGAATTTCATTGCTTTGCCTCGTGTAATTGGGACACACTAGCAATTTCCAAGAGTAATCATTTTTCTGTTTAAACCGCAGATCTGGGGTTCTCATTTACTTTATAGAAGGGTTGATACCACAGATCTGGGTTCTCATTTCCGACAAAGTAGTGATGCATAACGGCAATATAAAGCACACGTTTCTCCATCTTCTTATATGTTGGTTGTCACTTGTCAGCATACGGACAAGCCTATTTTTTCATAAGAAGAACTTTCTGTCTTGCAATAGACAAAACACTAGTTCTATATGTTCTAGTGATTAAGAGTTGACTGCTTGAACCATACGGGAAATTCTTGAGGCTGCAGTAATTTTATACGGTTAATGAAATACTGAGCCATCTATGATCATCTATATTGTACTAATGATAATGACATTAGGGTCTGTTCCTCGATTAATCAAGGATATTCTTCATGTTCAGATTTTCATATTTTAGTGTGTTTCGGAATTCGGATACTCCATGCTAGAAATTATAGCATCAGCATGAATATATTATGATGACTGTTATGATGTTATGTGGTATATGCAGATGACATATGGTTCTTCATGCTGTCGGAGAAGGAAAAAGTTTCAGAACATGGATACTGGAATGCCAGAGGGGAGGCCTGTGAGATATTTACAAATGTGGCCATTACTGGTTGGAGAACTACACTTGAATTTAATGTAGGCCAAGCCCCTTGTGGACAAAGAACTAATTGGGTGATGCAAGAGTACCGGATAAATCACAGTGGACTCCACGGTAATGGCAACTCAAAGGTAAATCACACAACATCTATCACTTAATGCAATTTTCCTGACATTATTCTTTTATTTTCATCATCAATCCGACCTTGCCAGTCAATTGCCGGTTTGGTTGGACAACATGCAGGTGTCTGGCGTCTTATGCAGAGTCTTTAGCAGTACAAACCCTGAAATGCTGCGGAAAATGGGAGGTTTGGAAAATTCTGGGAGAAATCACTTTCATCCAAGGTCATCAGGTCTTTTTATTCAAGAGCCTGGCAGCACCACTAGACAGGGTTCCATGATTGAGTCCCAGGTACATCAAGCTCGGATCACCTTTTTTTCAGTTTGTGTGGTGAATGCGTTTTTACTTAGATATTCACGTATTGCTTTGCTCCTGTCTGATATTGCGTGAGTTTTGCATTTTTGGCTTCTTAGAGTTCGAAGTTTTAGCTTTTCCATCTCTGGTGACTCTAGGAATTAATTTAAGTACCAATAATATTATACTCTAAACAAATTAAAATCAACACTAGAAAACAATTGACCACCTATTTTGAAATAAACTGCAATATAACAATCTCAATCAAACTTCTAACCAATGAGCAAAAGAAATCGAATACATGTACTGATGCTATATATATTGCTATGGTATTTTTTATTTTAAGAAATTAGTATGTAACTACATGAATTTTTACAATTACATATGCTGTTGGATAAACGTTGACTTTGTGCATAAAATCCTTTTTCTTTTTATGTTTACTAAGCGAACGTTCAATTATTAGTCCGTCATTCAATTTTTTTTTGATATGTCTGTCATTCAATTATACAACCTGCTCTTTAGTTGTATCGCAAAATTTACAAATCCAATAACATGAGCTTTGATTTGTAAAAATTAAACTCTCAGATAGACCACTAACGACAGAGTAGAGAAGACACAAAAAATTATATGTGATAGATCCTCCTAATAGAAGAATTATCTGGTATATTGTGCATCATTGTGGTGTCAGTGCAATTTATTACCGGGCGTATGTAAATAAACTTGTAAGTTGTATTTATTTTTTTATTATTTTATCAAACTGAATTCTTCCCCTGCTTAACGGTTGGATTTAGTAATTATGTAGAAAAATGTAACTGCACTCTAGGTTGCCGTATAGCTGCAGTATTAGATCACTTTGGTCAGTACTAATCTCCTGCATACAATGGAAAGTTTTGTCTACGACAACATCAGGACTCATGTGATAATCCCGTAATATGAGATTAGCCACAAACTTTGGCCTTGGTTGGTTGTCCAGATCAAAGCCTTCTATTGGGGCTACAAGTCCGAGGGGATCTCATAGCCCATGTTTTTTTTTTTAACTTTCCAGTCCGGAATAAATATCCAATAGATATGATACTGTGCAAAATAAGGGATATACATTGTCTTGGAGGACATAGCCCAATTAATCCCCTCAGTATTAATCTTATAGCATTACTTATCTTATGGAATTATATGTGCCTTCACTACTAGTCCAGTCAATCAAAACAAGGCTTGTGTTGATTATCTTGGGTTTAGGGGGTTTGCAAAAAATCTAATTTGCATTTAACTACTTACAGGCAAGGGACAGGGGTGACAATGTGGGACAGTTGGCTGCAAATGGGGGACATCTGGCTCTTCCCATCGAAGACATGCTTGACATGGATTTTTTCTTAAGAGGTGACGACTACTTGGAGTTGGACGATCTTGCTGATGGAGTGTCACGGTCTTCTAGTTCGGACAACACAAGTTGCTTGACAATTTCTTCAGATGAATGTTTTGATTCGCAGGCCCTCTTACGAGACTTAGAAGATGAAATTAATCGACCAGAACACGGTAAGGATGCCAATTTCAAGTATAGTGTTGCTGCCTCAGCCAGAACAACCGAGGTGGTTATGCGCCCAGCAAATTTAGGTAAGGTCCTGATTTTGAAAAATTATTTCCTGTGGGACAATGGCTATCGGTTATTTTAATTTCGTGCTTTCTACATTGCTAGCCCTCCGAAGATGTTGTAAATGTGGTACAGTAAAAGTCTAGATCAGATAAGCATCGGGGAGCTAAAGCAATGTTTATCTCCTTTGGCATAGACCTGCAATTTGAAGTCTTTTGATATAGGGATTTCTATAAGAAACTGTAATTAGAGCATCCTTATCAGGAGCACCAAATTTAACCTCAAAAACACCTTTTATACTTTAGCAAGTCACTTTTTTCAAAAACTCACAAAATCAAACTCTCTATTCAAACTTTACCACGTCACTTTATAAAAAACTCACAGAATCAGATTCTCTATTCAAACTTTTACTCTTCCCTCCCCACTCCTCTTTTGGTGTGTGAACAGTAGGTCACCTCTTTTGGTGTGTTACTGTAGCAAAGTTAAGAAATGTAGCAAATGGGTGAGGCTGATTTTTGAGGTTTTGGGGTAGTTTGCTCTCTAGAGATGCTGATATTGATGCTCTTAGGCATCCTTATCTGACACACCAAAAACACACACCAAATTTAACCTCAAAAACACCTTTTATAATTTAGCAAGTCACTTTTCAAAAAATTCACAAAATCAGACTTTCTATTCAAACTTTAGCAAGTCACTTTATCGAAAACTTACAGAATCAGACTCTCTATTCAAATTTTTACTCTTCCCTCCCTCCTCTTTTGGTGAGTGAACAGTAGGTCACCAAATTTGTTAAGTTAGTGTAGCAAAGTTAAGAAATCTTTAAATTGGTGAGGCTGATTTTTGAGGTTTTGGAGGAGTTTGCTCTCTACTCTAACTTTAAAGTTAATTTGTTAAGCCTGATGGTGATGCTCGGAGTATGGAAATTATCTTACCTAAGACAAACAGATTTTAACAATAAATTTCAATATGTCTCACCAATTGGGAGTTATGTGTTCATATCGATCCTTTGCCCTCCCTTTATGTGTGCTTGATTGTTAATTTGTTATGTGAGTTTGTAGATTATTAAGCGAATTCTTTTTCCCTGATATTGCCTAAGGTTGTGTTTGGACTTTGGATTAAAGATTTGGCGGTGGACAAAGAAAAAAGAAAGTTGGTGGATCTGATGGTCTGGATTTACTTCTTTTCTTTCTTTCTTTCTTTTTTTTTTTTTCCTGTGCACAAATCCCTCCCTTATTCGTTGGTCCAGACACAGCCTCAAATGGAACAAGGTTTTTGCCCGAGTGAAACTGGTCCTAAAGACTAAGGGTTTTGTTCAACTGGAACTCATTGATTCGACAGCGGCAGTGTCCCATTGTCCTTTGTTTCCGTAGACGGCATGCTGATACATAGCATGCTTATATAAGGAATCTCTTGTACTTGTTTGCAAGTGGGAAACATTTTTCTCAAACTTCTGCCTTGCAGGATCTCTTATTGGCAGCAATGGAAGGCAGCCACCTGCTGGGGATGCAGACAAGAAATTCCTGGAAAAAAAAGATCCAAAGGGTGCTATGAAAAGCCAAAAGGCGGAAAATGGAAATGAAGGTACATCGAATTCCCGTAATGTGGCAACATCATCCAGCAGTCATAAAGCAGTCCCAGAAGAGGAAAAAGAGGCTCGAGTTAAAAGGATGAAGAAACTAAAGAAGAAGTATCTGTGTTTCATGCCCTTTTAGATCCTCATTGTTCGGGCTGTAGGTATGTAAATTAGATGCCTTATTTAATTAGATAAAAGCTGATGGTATGTAGTCTTTTCTATGGAGGTTCTTGCTGTTACAGGTTCTTGTTCAGCTAATTAATGGATGAGTAGTAAAAAACAGAGGAAAATATTGAGATAGAGGTGGGAGATTGATAGTGAATTGGGATTTAAGTTAAAGAAGAGGGGGTTAGAAAACAAGGGGGGAAAGTTATTGGTATAGGATTCATAAGTTCAAGGTATTCTGATTCTGAAGGAGGGTGGTTCATTTCGTACTTATTTGATGATTAAGTGTAACATTATATTGTTGCACTCAAAGAATAAATGATGTTCGTGATATATTGTGATTGCCATTGTATGTATTCATTGTTGTGCTTTAGTTCGACCTTGCAAATACTATTTTGAACTCTTCTTCGTAGCAACTTATTGAACTGATTTTTTTCCCGGTAGATTTACTGGTGTTTTTCCCCCGTTTTGGAGTACTGAATTTTAGTATAGTTTCGTGCCTTGTTTCAGTAATTGTATTGGTCAATCAAGTCAGATGAGGTCAATGTACTGTATACATTGACTTATCAATTGCCAAGTGCATCGATTGATCGTCCCCATTTAATATGCAAGATTTTTGAGATTTTTAGTTGTGGTGATGAAATACGGGCCGGAGCTATGTGGCCTCGGGCCAAATACAGGTTTCGTATATCTTGTGGTGGGTCTCCCCTAGTTGAAAGCCCACTAGGGGCATTACCAGGACCAGGTCCGGAACAAGTCCAAGGATACAGAAGAAAGTGGGTAGACTAGGTCCAAGTGAACCCTCAATCGGCTAAATGGATACATGACTGAGCTGCTACTCACGACCCTACCGCCGATTGGCTTAGTTGTGCTAGGCTGAGTTCTGCTACAAGATGCGTGTCCCGTAAATGCAGAGTGATAGGAAAATGACATGAAAGCCGAAAATCTAGAACGACGGTGTGGATTAGGGGCTTGTGTAAAGTCGGACTCCGTAACACAGTTTTGGGATGAGGATTGTAGCTCAATCTGAAATAAACACACTTGCATGTTTTTTTTTTTTTTTTTCTGGTAATAGGAACTCTCCCTTCACGGTAAGATTGTTATATGTGCAAGGCATACGACGAAAATCTGCAGGTAGTTACAGGTCTCGTGTCTTCGATAAGTCAACCATTGTTAACAGGTGTTTAATAGGATTAACTTTAGCCTATTTCTTTGTAAGAGTGCAAACACAGAGCACGTACAAACACAAAGTAGGAAAGGATCAAGGGAAGAGAAGAGAAGATAAACAAGTAGTAGTTTATTGATTTAAGTCGGAGTTTTTACAATGTCAAGGCCTCCCCTTTTATAGGCATAAGGAGTAGTCGTCTTAAAGCCTAAGACAAGACCTATAATTACAAAGATACCTCACCACACCCCTACAGTGAATAAGTATTTTTCATCTCTCAACCACTTCCGACAAGGATACTTTATTTTATAGCCCAAGTATTATGCAAGTCTTCTTTGTCTCCTTCTTTTTTTTCCCCGGTGGAAGTGGGTGGAGAAACTACTACTATAATTTGCATCAAGCGGGAGCCCATTTCTCACCGTAGTCGTGACTGCAAGTTGCCTTCATCGTTGCTACTGAAAACCCTAAAGAATACACCACCATGGCTGATAGGATAAAAGCGCAAAAAACTTAGATCTGGACCACCATGGTCAAAGTGACGGGAGGATGAGATCTTATTTCCCTAGGAGTCTCAACCGTCTCACAACCATGGAGGTAGGAGAGGAGGGGAGGGGAGTAGGAAGACATGGTGTAGCTGCCTAGGGTAGGGGAAGAAGGAAAGGGGCAGATCATCTCTCTCTCTCTCTCTCTCTCTCTCTCTCTCTCTCTCTCTCATGATCAACATTCTCAATTTTAGGACATTTTCATGCCCACTTGAACCTTTTGCCCTTGAATCAATAAAAGCAATATAGGCTCTAAAGTCTCTCATGATCAACATATTCAATTTTACCTCTCTCTTAATGGAGAGGACCCTACTACCCCAATATAGTACTCCAACCATCCCATTTTGTTGTCATTTTTAGAAGCTTGTGTCAGTTTTCAATTGCTTATATATTTGAATATAAATTTTAAAAATATGCTATATGGACCTTGTTTTTTTTTTTTTTTTTGATCTGAACCTTGTTTAATAGTTCTCGATGAGTTCTATAATTGTACAAAATTTTAAAAATCATGAAAACCATTATAGATTGGAAGACACTGTATAAGCAATTACAAGTTTGCACGATCTTCAATAATTGACAAACAAAATGAGACAGATGGAGTTATACTTTTTATTTTAAGGTGATAGCTTAGATGACAAGGGTGGGTAGTTTAAGTGCTCATCCCTCTTTGTACACAATCCGACGAGGTTTGCGTCCCGTCAAGTGCAAGGCTAGTGTGGAGGACCCTTTGTCCACCTAGTACCTAAGTGGTGTTGTGGTGACATCATGTCCTTCCGGACAATAGCTATGGCTTGACCCAGACATTTCACAAGAGGACGGGAGCCCAAAAGAGGTTGCTACACTGCTTGCCTCTCCCACTTTTTCAATGTTAAAAAAAAAACCTTAATGAACCGATACTTATATATTCCTTTTGCATTAATGCTAAGTGCCTAGAAAACTTGCACAGAATTTACCAAGAAAACAGCAATGAATGGCTCAGATTCATTTCCAAGTGAATCTGAGCCACTCATTGTTATTTTCTAGGTAAATTCTATGTAATTTTTCTGGGTACGTAGCACTGCTGTTCCTTTTGTATCGGGTCCATTGAGCCATCGTCATCACACTTTCTATTGCGGCTACATCATCCCATTAACCTGGTGGATTCTTGATCACTCATGTTTCTCTTTTCTGAGTGAAAAATTGTTTACCTTGTGTCCTTGTCACAAGCTCCTTTTTCTTCTTCATTTCATCATTATTTTTTGTTTTTTTGTTTTTCTTTGAAGCAAGAAAGTAAATTTCTTTCTAAAAATATCTTGAATTTTAGCTCCAATTGGGAAGTGCTTTGCAAAAGTATGTCTTATTGGTGCCAAAATTATTGAGGTAAATGAGTACGTAAAGCACAAAATGTTTGTCACTTTTGTCATTTTCTTTTGCTGCCTACAATATTGAGTAGAACTGTAGACCTTTAATTTTCCTTTTCGGTATTAATTTGCTACTATTTTTTGAGATTTCTTTTTTTTCTTGTTCCTTTTTGTGTGAATATATGCAATAATATCTTTTGAAACATACCATACACTAGATTAGAAACTCAGAATCAGCACCCAACGACGGTGTTCCTCAAAATGACTTATTGAGAATATGATTCTTCTATAATCAGTCCAGCGGGCTGATAATAAACAAACCAAAAAAAAAAACACTCTAATGTACTTTTTACATCTTTTAATATATTTTTACACATTTTAATATAATTTTCACATACTTTTTTTTTTGAACTCCAAAAAATGGTGAGAAGGGGCGATCAGCATAGTAACCCTCCATGGGTGTGACCATTGGGGTTCCCGACCCACTATGGAATGTCCGGTTGAACCATAGTTACTGTCTGAATAAGACATGCCGTCACCACAACATCACCTAGGCGACTAGTTGGCCAAAGGCCCTCCCTGCAAGGCTGCAAATCCACACAAGTTTGGCATGGGAGGGATTCGAACCTAGGAGGTCCATGCACAAGGAGGGAGGGGAATCTTATCCCATTCACTTTGGTCAACTAGGCTACCACCTCAGTGGTTTTCACATACTTCAGTACACTTTTTAAACCTTAACGATGGCCTTGTGGGCTGATTTTAGAATTTTCCTTGGGAATAAGTCAGTAGGTTTGGCTTAAGTTGGGTTTTTGAGGTGATGTATCGTAAGAGATCGTAAACCACAACAAATCAATTTTAGGAGTAATCCCAACTGATTTTATCAGTTAAAATAAGAGATTTTATGAAAAGCCATTCTCAAATGTGATAAAAGCAAAACTAGATTTTATC
This sequence comes from Gaultheria prostrata, assembly GCA_036023075.1. Classification (NCBI taxonomy): domain Eukaryota; kingdom Viridiplantae; phylum Streptophyta; class Magnoliopsida; order Ericales; family Ericaceae; genus Gaultheria; species Gaultheria prostrata. The sequence continues at coordinate 13,394 of JAXBDA010007937.1, forward strand.
AAATAAAGGTATTGGGTGGAGTTTATCAAAACTAGATTTTATCATTTGGAAAACATCCCAAATAACATTTCCCATTTTAGTTGAGTTTTATGGAGCGGTGATAAAATCACATTGTGTTCCCAAATGATGAAATCTACTATTGATAAAAGGGGATGGGTTTGACAAGAGGTGACAAAATCTGTTCCAACTTTTTTCATTTGAGAAATACTTTTGATAAAATCTTCCATTTTATCTCATAAAATCTCCCATTTTATTTCATAAAATCAGTGGGAAAACCCGGCCTAAGCTAGCTTCCAAGTCGAAAGAATCAAATATATCCCAACGAAACAACGAGAAATTGACAGGAGAATCAAATTTTCCCATGGGTATCTCTAGAAATTCTCCAAATCTAGTCTGTGGGCATTGATACTGAGGCACAGATGAGATAACTGACAGTAGAGATGACAATTGCTTAATCAAATCAGTTCGACTACGCGTACGTACACATATATACGTACGCGCACGAACACATCTGGATCATCTATTTTAGGAATTAACGGTTCGGATTTTAAAAAAACTGTTCCATGTAAGAGTTAACTCTTACATGGAAGAGTTTTTTTAAGATCCGGATCGTTGAAAACACGCACGGACATTCAAGATTATCCTTATAATTTTCGTATGCGGGGCGTGGGTACGAATAATTTTTTTTGTAATCAAATGGATACTATATTCCTAGGAAGTTGCTGCTTTTCTTTCCCCAATTTGATGAGCAGATGTCAACCTTATTGCAAGAGTATGAATCCGATTTTGTTGGATTTTTGGTCCCAAAAAAATATTCTACTCCTAACCCCTTTCTCTCTTTTATCCAGAGCGTCTCTCTCTAAAAATCCTTAACTGTCTCTCTTTTCCCCTCTCTCCAGCTAAGGTTTTCACAACACTTATGCGGCGGCGGCGGAGGGGAGGGTTGTATCCTTGATAGGTGTTTCCTTCTGTAATGATTATTTTTTCGCTTTCCATAACCCCTCTTTTTCGGTGATGATTCTCTCTCTCGATGTCAGATCTGAGAGTTTCTTAATGTTAGTCTCTTTGTTCCTTTCTCTCGGTTTCCCCTTAATCTCTGAGGTGTTGGTTCAAATTCCAATAGTGGTGGTGGTGGCGGTCCAATGACGAATCAGATTGATTGGCTTGCCCGCCACGCTACTACGAGTGTTTGGGTTTTTAATTAGTGTGAGTTTTTTTTTTTTTGGGCGTAGGAGGGCGAACGGGGTGACCCATTGTAGTAGTGGTCTCGGTGCCTGCACCTGGGAAGGCTACTCTCCTTTGTGGCTTTCTAATCTTTTGATTAATGACGGATGCTTCTTCAGGACTGTTTGCTATCAATGAATGATTACCGTTTTGAAAGAAAAAAAAAATAGTGTTAAAGTAGGAGATATCTAAACCGTCCATCTGGATGAATATCTGGGGATTTCATTTAATCTTCTTAGACATGGCGAATTTCGAGTCATATCTTTTTTCTGCAAAGGATCCTTTCCAATTTTGAGCCATATCTTTTTTCATAAATTTCAATTACTGTAATCGTTATATTTTTAAAACTCAACAAGAAAGTTAATCGTGTCAAAAGTTACGTAGTCGAATTTCAATCAGCATAGTTATGGAATAGATTTATTTTTTAAAAAAAATTATAATTGACATAGTATATTGAATTTCACTTATCTTAATGTAAATGAGAAAATTTGCACCCAATTATCTCTGTGTTTAGATACGTTGGGTGTGGCTATGATTTTGTGGATTTGGTTGGCAAATTTGGACCCACTGCACGAATACGTGAAGGAATTAAAAAAAAGTTCGTTCGACCGTCAGAGTGTCTAGACAGACTTACATAATCGATTTCCTACCTACTCCGGTCAAAAGCATGGACTAGAATTCAAAAGAAATTATATTCTTGCAGCCTGACCGTATAAATGAACAATAATTAATTTTGTGGATAGCAAACTCACCCATCAACCGAAACTTGAGGATGAAAAAATCAAAATATAATCCGATTTGAGGCATCTGAATCAGAGAGTTAATTGCAGGTGGCCTAATTAGCTTTCCTTTGCTAATGAATCAGAAGCTGATTCCAGAGATACTATTCGACAATAATATTACTCTACTTACTATTATCCACACACAAAAAAAAAACAAAAACAAATTAAATTAAAAAGTTAAGCTAGTGGCCTGTATCCTTCGCTTGATGTTTGGGCCACCTCATGACTTGGCTTCGGCTATAATGTGGAATCCTCTTCATATGACGTTGCTAGCTAGCTAAGGATAACACCATGGGTTTTTTTAATTAATTAGGAGTAACGATTAAGACATGAGCTTTTTATTAGTTGAAAGGAAAATTTTAAATCGTTGAGATTTGGTCCATAACAATGAGGTCTGGAACGGTCTGGATTTTATTGGTTTGGATGAGAAGCTTGGTGTGTATATGTATATGTATATATATATATATATATATATAACCAAACCGAGCCTTATGTCCCAAATCAATTGGGGTCGGCTACATGAATCATTTTCCTCCACTAAGCTCTATCAAGTGTTGTTTGTTCGCTTAGCCCTAGTAGACTCAAATCTTTGCGCACTACCGCATCTAAAGTCAATTTGAGTCTTCCCCTCCCCGAAACGTTGCTACTCAAAGCTATCCTCTCCGCTTTCTTAACTACTGCATCCGTTGGTCTCCGATAGACATGCCCAAACCACCTAAGCCTATTTTCCCTCAACTTCTCCTCTATAGGTACTACACCTACCATCTCGCGGACTGTTTCATTTCTAATCCTATC
>JAXBDA010007938.1:0-16190 GCA_036023075.1 Gaultheria prostrata
TAAGGACTACCTTAGCCAAATAAAATGCAGACCTACCATTTTTCGATCGAATTTTGATGATCCGAACCGTTCAATGTGTTTAAAACGCATTTTTAAGGGTACCCCGCGAGGAATCACAAAAACAAATGATCGGGAAGGGCTTCATCCGACCAGGTTTTCACACAGGCCGTAGATAAAGTTTTATGAAAAAGTGCTCGGATGAAGCCCTTCCCGGTCATTTTTTTTGGTGATTCCTTGCGGGTACCCTTAAAAATGCGTTTTAAACACATTGAACGGTTCGGATCATCAAAATTCGATCAAAAAATGGTAGGTCCGCATTTTATTTGGCTAAGGTAGTCCTTAGAAGATCATTATTGTATATATAGGTGTTACTGAAAATGGACAATTCTGTTAGCCGTGCGGGGAAATTGCAAAAAGGTGTTACTGAAAATGGACAATTCTGTTAAGTACGTTGTTTTATTAGAAGAGTCTAGTTCCACGAGGGGACCAGATATGATCTCTTTCCTTGTTAAATAGCTTTTTCATTCCATATGATATACTCAAGGGGTGTTCCGCTAACTTGGCTATTTGACTTTTTTATGTGAGAACTCGAAAAATGCATTGGCTTTTTGTGGTTTTTTATGTGATGTATTGTGAGGGGATGACCTATCTCGAAAAATATAAAAAAATTGGTTTTTGACTTTTTGAGTTAGTGGAATAGGGCCTCAATGACAAGTGAATTCGACAAAACTCCAAAAAAAAAAAATTGGTTTTTTTATTTTTTTATTAATTACGCATTATTTTTTTATTATTTATTCTTTTCTATCTTAAAAAAAAGTATAGAAAATACTCCATCCGTCCGGATTTGTTGGTCCATTTTGGGGAATCCAACTTTTTTTCCATTACTTTTTTTCCATCACTTTTTTGTGTACTTTCTTCATACTTTACCCTTTAACTTTTGCAAATGGATAAATATTTTCGGACTTGAAACAGTATGTTTGTGGACCAACAAATCCGGACGGATGAAGTAATTAACATTATTCAACATAATTGGTACTTCTTTCCTTAGCCGTTGGATTTAATCTAACGGCTCTAATAAGAAATGGTATAAAACGTTCGCGGGTCGCAAGTCCGGGTAAAAATAAGTTCGCAGGTCATCACTTAATGGGTCACGCCCCAACCTCCTCTCCTTTGTTACGCTGAAAACACAGAGAAAAGAGAGGAGAGAAATCAAAGAAGAGGCCGATCGAATCGAACTACCACCACCGACGACGATCAAATCGAACCACCACCACCGATGACGAACTACCTGACTCCACCAGCAGGTCCCTCTCCCTCTCTCTCTCTCTCTCTCTCTCTCTCTCTCTCTCGAATTGGATGAGAAACTAGGTCTCGAAATTTCTCAAAACATTAGGGTTTCGATTTGGTCCAAGAAGAATAAGATGAACCAAGTCTTCCTCTCTCTCTCTCCTGATTTCGAATTCGTCAAACCCTAATTCGTGATGTGTGTAAAAAAATTAAGATAGAACATATTTAGATGCATATTAATGATATTGATTATGATTTCAGCTTCTTCTGTATGTGTAAAAAAATTAAGGTTCATGGACTTCAGCTTCTTCTTTATGTGTAAATCATGATCCTCTACTGTCTAGTATGTGGGTAAAAATATTAAGCTTTTCCGGGATACATGATGTCTAGTATGTGTAAATCATGATCCTCTACTGTTGAAAAAAATTGATTTTGTGAATCATGATCCATTTGAAAAAATTTATGTGTAAATACATAGTTGGAGATTTGATTTTGATTGTTTTCTGCAAATTGATATCTTGGGGCTCATGTAAGAAAAACCTGTGACAAATAAAGGGAAAAATCGACTTTATGTATGTGTGTGGACTTGATGTTACATTCCTGCTAATATACGTGACTGATCAACCAAACAAGGCTCCCTTTGCATATGTAACTATGTATTCTTCAAACAGCACTCATAAAAATTCATATGTTCATTCAGGGAGCCTTTATCACAGTTCTAAGAGTCTAATGAAAATATTCTGCCACTAGCCTTAGGTTACTACCTACCGAATGACTGATCACCTACTTTTGCCTTCGAATCTGGCATTTTTTGTTTAGTTTTGTAGATCTAGACTTTCTCATTCGGAATTCTAGTTTCAGATTTTGGAGTTTCTTACTTAAATCTAAAAGCCCCAAGGTAGGAACTTAAGCATAGACTCTGTTCCTTTCCCAAACTTCTAGTTTCATATTTTGGTAAGCCAAAGTGATTCATTTAGATTAGGATCATTTATCTTGGATATGTTGTTAGACACGGGCAATGGCAGCAGTTCAATAAGAAGTCCTTTGACATTGTATAGCCATTCCTTCCAAGATAGAAAAATGTTAGGGAAAATACTACAAACATTGAATTTTTTCTGTTGTCCTTGTCATTGTATGTTATATACTTCATATGATAAATAATTTAAATTTAATCTTCGATCTAGTCCATTTTCTTTGAAAATCTGTTCATAATCAATGGGTTTGTCAAGGAATCAATTGATCCTTAAATTTCTTAAAAAGTGATAAGAAAAGGAGCAAAAGCAAATGTATCAAGTATAGAAAGCAAGCTTTCCCTCAATGTCTGGGATGGTAATATGGTATGAAGATCATCTTGGATAGAAGTAACATAGACTAGTGCTAATTATGCTATGATGTATTGGTTAGCTGTTTGATCCTAAAGTTGAAATTATGTACCATTGTAGCATTTGAATATAATTGTGATAATTTCTTGCTGGAGGAGTTTTTTTCCATGCTGACCCTCATATGCCACTCATTATGTGGGCATTGATTGGTGCATTTGTTTGTATTCTTGTTTCTCTGAGAATCAAACTTGCACTTTGCGTATGTGGGATTTCATAAAAGTGGACCATTAATGGATCACTATTTTATTTTTAGTTGGTTACTTTGTCTGAGATTGGCCGTGACCGTGTATTTTAGTCGTTGCTTATCAAATGGGACTCATATTTTGTTCTCTGGATCTCATTTAAGATTTAGGTAATTATTTTCAAATGGCTGCGATTGAAGTTCTAGTAGTTGAAGTCGCAATAAGCAAATAACTGAGTAATTGCAGTTTTTTGAAGCAAAAACTACTAAAAGGGTTCTCATTATTTTGCATGGCTTTAGGTCAAAGATTGACGATGTCTAGGAGGATATACTCTGTTTTCCTTTAATTGCGTTCTATGTAGCACGGACACGGACATGGACACGGATACGGACACAGACACAGACACGGATACGGACACGGACACTGCGGGGGACACGGCAATATATATATTAATAATATATATTAAATATAAATATTTAAAAAATTAAAATTTTTAAAGATTAATAATTACAGTTTGACCCCCAAAAAAGTTTAAAAAATTACAATTTGACCCCTAAAAATTTAAAAATTACAGATTGACCCCCAAAATTTTAAAAAAAATTAGAGTTTGACCCTTGCCGTGTCCCCCCGCCGTGTCCCCTACAAAAAATTCAAAAAATTTTGGGGACACGCCACGTGGCGTGTCCCGTACGTATCCCGTCGTGTCCCCGTGTCCGATACGCCGATATGGCGACCTCTAGAAGTGTCGGTGCTTCATAGATTGCATTTCTCTGCTGTTTGAACTGCCCTGCTTATGCTTGATTTTTTTTTTTTTTAATTAGTAGATACTAGTGTATGATGCAGTAATTCAAAGACTGAAGTCTGTACATTAGTTCCTGACAAGGAGTCGACTAGTGCATTGTACAGGACATGGTGCTTCTGGAAGTTGATACTGCAGTAGTAAAAGTGTGATGCTATCTGCTTCGGTATATTTCAAATAGATGAAATGATGTTGATTTTCTTATATTGGGGATTTTTCAAGTGGATACATTTCAAGTGGTTGATTGGAATTCATACTGTACTACTAGTTTTTAGTTATTACCATGACTGGTTGATCTTCTTTAATATGCAGTAACATGGTTTGTCATTGCAGGTTTTCCCTCAAATAACAGTTCGTCAACAATGTTCATTTCCTCTGAAAAAAGCAGTAATAAGAAGGTAAGGAAGGGCAACTATAACTCAAGCATCTTTTATCATTATCATTATCATGCGAGGTATTCCTTTCCACTTCTGAGCTACTTTAGGATTTTTGAGTTGTGATTTTAAAAAAATCAGTTTTGTTCTGTTCTGTATCTCCTGAATGTCCTGAACGTTACTCTATAGAGTCTATACTCTGAATTTTCTCTCTCTTGCATAGTAAAACTTTAGATTCAAATTCCTCTAATCAAAGTACGCCATGTAGCTTTTGGGCTTTTTGATTTAGGACCACTTTACCGATCAATGATAATTTCCGCTTTTGATATTGTACCTTAGATATATATTTAGTGAATTAGTTTTCTAGATGTAAAAATAATGGTGTGATAGATTGTTCTTTCTTTTTCCCCATCTCTATACTGTATTCTCGCCTTCGCAAATGTACATTTTTTCTGTTTTGCCGTGCATGCAAAGCAAGATGCGTCCACTGAACTTAACAATCAAAGACTTGAACCAGGTTGCCAGCACTATAAAATCCAGGTAATCCCCGCCAAATTTAATTGTAAGACTAATATGCTTTTTTGAAACCAGGGAGATAGGATCCAGGGTATGATTTCTAACGATGTAAAAGTGCTTGAGAAAACCCTCAAAAGTCTACCACACTTACTCAATCACCAATGGATTGGACCAGTGTGTGTTATTCCACCATTGTATCGTTTCCTTGACAACCCATTCCAGGTAACCGTGAGTGTAAGGACGCCAATCCAAGAAACACAGATTGACGGGCTCACAATCAGGAGCATGAAGTATAATTTCACTCAGTTAACTAATCTAGAAAGCAAAACAGAACCAGAACCCAAACTAGGCCAGTACAAAATCAAATCTATTTTCTAGGTATTGAGTTTCGTAAAGTTATCTTGTCATTGATAGCCCAGTTTGAGAAATCCAAGCCTAATGAATGTTCAATAGCTGTTGTTGTATCTTTCACTTCAAAGCCTACAAGCATGAATTAACGAGAAAGAGGGAAAACAACTATGCTCCTAGACTTGGATGTCTAGAACCTCAAAACTATGTTTTTGGATTGTGATCTTTCAGTTTATATGTAAGTTATCTACCTCAGACTATTTTTTTGGCTTCCGACTTTGGCTGCGTATAAATGTTAATTACATAGTCGGCCTGTGCCACAACAAATTCAAGATTGTAAAACAACAAGCATATGACTCGTGTTGGGCACGAGGCCTTGTACCTAGTTTGATTTAAATCTCAATACTTTTCAATGTTAATTTTGTGAATGTTTATATTACTTGTAAGGTAGTAATGTATTTTTTTGGTTATTTCCTCGGCAGGGATATTTGGATGGCATTGATGACACGCTGCAAGATGAGCGTAGTGCAAGATCTTATAGTACTAAGGCTTTGTTTAATTGTTTTTCTTTTCTAATTGTACCAGATTGTGGGTTAATGGTGATCAATTTTTGTAACTCGTCCTTGTATTGTTTCATTTGACATTTGTAATGGAATGGTGTTGAAACAATTTTGGATTGTGATATGTGAGTAATGAGTTGCTTTGTTATTATTTACATGTTTTTAGAATATATTTGGATTTTTGCGACAAAATAAGAATTAATATGAAATGTCAAATTACTTGTCTTTCGTGACCAACCATAGTCATTCGGTAGTCACTAAAAAGAATAGCTATTGCGACCAACTCTTTAGTCATCAAAACAGGTGGAATGTGATCCCAAATTGGTTTCTTTTGCGACCAACGGGTATGTATGGCGACCACTTTTAAGCCCTTTTTGCGACCAAAGGTTGGTCGCAATATCAAGTCTCTATTGTGACCAGGTTTAATTGGTCGCCTATTATTGCAGATAACGCGACCACGTCATACTTGGGTCGCGAAGTACCAAATACGACTAGCCTGTTGCGACCAAGTTTTGTGGTCGCTAAATCAATTTGCGACCAGATATGCATGTTTTTGTGACCACACTATTGGTCACAGAAACTCTAATTTCTTGTAGTGAGAAATCCACGTGGGCGATCAACGAGTCCACGGTCAAAGTCAAAGTCTCACCGTCACGTTACATTGTCAAGTCAAATAGTAAATCTACGAGTCTCTCACACCCCCGCAAATATTGTTTCATATGTCTTTCGAAATGATTACATACTTGAAACCAAAAGATGAAGTTTAAATATGGTTACATTGTCATTTATAAAAAATACAAGTCATGATAGAAAAAGAAAAAGTGGCTCCTTCAATGGTCTTTCCAAACATGCATGCACACATCACGCTAACATCCTCATGCTCCCAAGTTCGGTACCTGAAATTATTAGGGTGAGCCCACTAGCCCAGTAAAAAAACGTTTACCAATTCTAAATGTGAATGAAGCACATGTGAGGCATAGACACAGAGAAATATACGTATAACAAAGTTTGAGAAATTACATATGGGTTCAAGAAATATAACTACGTCAAAAGACTCTAAGTTATACCAACGGTCATACCACCTTATCCTACACGTATCTGACACATACCCGACACATCACATAAACCTAAGCGTACCCGACACATCTCATAGGCTCAAAATATACTTAAAGCATAGACAGGGGGACACAATCCCTTGACAAGGATAGGGAGGTTCATAAATAAATTCGAAGAACGACAATATGTACCATGAGGACCAACCTAGGTCAACAACCTCCACCGTCGTATCCGATACGTACTCGACACGTCACGTATGTCCAGAACATCCGCACTATGTATCTCATTCATTTTAATCAATTCATTAAAACTTCAGGCATACCGTAGAGGTCCCGTGTCACTCCGGGCATACCATGAAGGCCCCGTATCACTCCGGGCATACCATTTCGGGCCCCGTGTCATATTATCACATTCTCATTATCATTTCATATTCATTCGCATCATTATGGTATGAACGTAAACCTCACAACTCCAATCTTCATCCTCACTTAGGGTTTTAGTCCCGAAGTATCAATACTAGGAAGCTACAGTATCGATACCAAATTCCTTAAGCAATTTAAGGAAATTTTTCCAGAACCTCTAGGTATCAATACCCAGCTTCCCCAGCAGATTCTAAAAAAAAAAAAAAACAGGCCCTCTGGGTATCAATACCCCAAATCTGGGTATCAATACCCAGCACACTCTGCAAAACAATCAAAGGATAAAGACTGCTGGGTATGAATACCCCAGAACCTGGATATCAATACCCAGTCCGCAACAAGCAATTTTGGGGCTTTCATTCGGGTACTAAATCAAACACTTCCAAACCAATTATCAATGCAATAAGCTGGAGGGAGATGATTCAACAACTAATTCGAAGGGTCAACCATTTGCATAAATCAAACATTTTACTCAATCAATACAACAAGAAAATGAGTTCAAAGTTGGTTTCCTTCAAAACACAAGTATGATTCATGGAACCATGGCAACAACTCGGTGATATGACTAATCAATAGGTGAGAGGATCATAAGGAAGCAAGGCTAATCTGTATTTCAACATCAAATTTGACTAGAATGAGTAATCTCAAGGAAAATACAACAAGTCATATGAGAAATTGATTATAGAGATGTTCTACACACACCCACACTACATTAACACTTAGGAAAAGTAGAAATCCCCCTACCTCCAAGCAAAGATTAATCCTCCAAGTGGGTAGATCTAGAAACCCTAGCCTTCTCCAAGCTCCAACCGGATTCTAGGCTTCCCGAAGTGAAATGAACGCGAACTAAGCTTCCCAATGCGTAGAGAATCGAATTTGAGTAAGGGTTGTGAAGGATTTGTGGAGAGATGGGTAAGATTTGTAGAGAGAAGGAGCAAAAATGGAGGAAAGGAGTGAGAGAGAGAGCCGATTGATTGTAGGGGGGAGGGGAATGACTTTTCTCTCTCCTCTCCTACACCACGTATACACATATTGATATAATTGCACCACCCCCTTGTATGGCCCCAAATCCACGTTATAACATCAAATGAACCCACAATCTAATCTTTAAAATAATTCCTCACATTTCCCCCAACTTTATTTTCAAAATATCAATTAAAATTTATGGGTCTTTACACACGTTGTAAAAGTTATGTGTCGTTTTCTAAAGAGACATCGCCATTGCAGAACACTGTCTTTAGATTGTTGAAAATCTGGTCTTCAAAATGTGTTGATGGCGTCGTCTCTACAGAAAAATCTGGAACAATAAATCACATTCGAGGCACGTTATAACAATCCCTTCCTATGGATAGTATTTTCCCCGACTAAATGGTGTGCACCGGGTTACAACAAATCCACCTTCAAGATACAAAAAAACTAAACTCTAGGTTCTTTCTGATTGCGTTTGCACAAACGAAGACAGACAAAATATCAGCTAAATAGGAAAAAGAGAACGAAGAACTGCTATTCGATTTCTACATAATAACAGAATATCAGTATGACTATAAATCTAGAATAGTGTGTGTAGAGAGAGAGCAATTCGCTATGAAATTTTTAGTGAGTAGAATGACTTTACAAAGGGCCTATTATACACTTATAGGCACCCTATTATGAAAGGTTGTCTTTAATAGACACACATTAGGAATAGTCATGTCTTTTGAAAACATTAATGAGGAATAGTCATGTCTTTTAAAAATAATTAATTAGGAAAAGTCAAGCCTCTTACTAGGCACCATTTCGTGAAAAGTCATGCCTCTGACTAGGCACCATTCCATGAAAAGTCATGTCTCTTACTAGGCACCATTTCATGAAAAGTCATATGTCTCTGGTAGACATTAATTTAATTAGAAGAGTCATGCCTCTTGGAGGCACCCCATGTTTCACATCCCTTCCATATAAACACATCCCAATCTAATGAGTGTTTTAACCATTCAGTAAAGTCACAACGTATTTGAAAATGTATAACAACCTTTCACATAAACCCCTCCCAACATCTTTTCATAAAACCCCCAAACCAAAAATCATTTATTATTTTGAAAATCTCCAACAGTATCTTATTTCTCTCCATGCTTGCTTCTAGTGCCCGAAACAACCAACAAACGTGGAATGTGAATTTCATGTGAACATGGGATACATGAAAGACGCCATAAGAGATCCAAGCAGCTTAAGCAATGAATGTTAGTTCCTTTTTTTTTTTTCCCATTTCCTGCTTTTATTGTTATTAGTATTAATACATTTTTTCTTTACTTTGTCGTATGATTTCCTCGTAGTTTGGTAGGAAAACGACTTACACTAATACCAAAAATTGATGAAGCACGTGTAGAATGGACAAACTACGTCTTTACGAGGTCATCACAATAAGCTCGTTCATTTAAGTTAATTAGCCCTTTTCATTGGATCGTTTACATTTGTTACAATATTTATAGAATTGCATGTTTGGTCTTGTTTTTTCCCAGACAATTTGATATTGCCAAAACTGAAAGTATTGCTGCCAAAACCAAAAGTGTTGCTGCCAAAACTCTGATCTTTCTTGCTTCCACAATTAGCTACATGCCCTTTTACCATCAAATCTCATTTATTACAAACCTAACCCTTCAATCTCTTAGGGTTATTTTGTGGTTACCAAGTTAGCTCCTCGTAAAAAAAAATGCTTTACCACCATTCTCCAGACGATGTCTTTTTTCAGTCCCTCTTGGATGCTTTTTCTCCAGACAATGCTTTTTCTCTAGACGACGTCTTCTAGGTATTTCACCATTCTCAAATCTTGTTCTATTTTAATCATTCTAGGTATATGTGGGTGTAAGTATCCTACATTTTTCTACATGAATATTTGGAATCACTTGTTTTAATATGATTTTCCCTTATTGTTTAGGGTTTGAACAAAACTTAATGGAAGATTGAACGCAAAGGCAAGATAATGCAATACACTACTAAAAAATACCTTCGTTAATGTAAAATACTGTATAATGGAGGATTGAATGGAATAACAAAATATTACATAAATGGACAATACATGCTTTGAAGATATGTTGATCAGTTGTGGAATCAAAGACTACTTGACATTCCCAGGTATATTTGGCTTTACATTGGCTTTCGTACTCGTCTCTTTTTATTCTCCTTATAATGTAACCATGTGAACATCAAAATAAGATCCATCAATACTAACAACTTCAAGTAATCTGGAAAGTAATTTGGCAAAATCAAGGTTGATTAATCATGTAATCCAAACTTCAAAAAAACAAAAAAAGCCCCATGTTCTTGTTCCCTGTTAAATGCATGCTCCGAAGCTTTCATCATTGTTCATATGAGTTTCTTTTGTTGTCCTTCTTTCTTTTTCAGTGTTCAGTACCAACATGTAAAGTATGCTTTCAATTTTCCACAATGTAGATTGGATGAGCAAGAATCATGCAAGTTGAGCAAACAATGGAAAAAATTAGTGGGAGTTCAAGAGATTTAATTTTGGACGAAGGAGGAATCAACACACCATATCAAGGAACTGGAGAAAATGGTCAGAATGATATGATTGGACAACTTGATTGGAAATTTGGATCGCACGAGGAACTTCTAGCCACTCTTCGGGCATTTTTCTCGATGCAAGGGTATTCAATAGCTATCAAAACATCCACAAAAGGGTAGATAGGTTACTCTTGGGTGTGATAGAGGTTGTAGTTATCGGAATAAGTGCCATCTCCCCATTGAGCATCGACAAAGGAAAACGGCAACTTGACTCATAAATTGTCCTTTTGAAATTCAAGGTAAGAGACAAGATGATGGATTTTGGGTGTATGAAGTGAAAAATAGGTCACACAATCATGAACCTTCTAGTGCCATGGTTGGAAATCCTTCTTGCCGCCATTTTCCGAAAGAAGAGATTATGACCATCCAAGAGAGATGACAAGATTAGGAGTACCTCCACGCCAAATTTTTTCGAAGCTTAGATTGAGGATTCCCAAACTTCAAGCTGTCTCACAAACAATCTATGATATGAAGAACAAGCTTCGAAAGGAGAATATGGCAGGATGAACTATGATCCAAGTGTTGTTTGAAGAGCTGTGGACACCCGACGGGCGGCCGCCCACGCGATGGCGTTTATTGATTTTGATTTGAAAAGTGATTTTGGAGTTGCCACCCGGGTTTAAGGAATGAACCCGAGAAACCAAAAAGAGTGACTCGTTATGCCCAATGGTTTTGAAAAATGATTTCACCAGTCATGCGAAAACCTTTAATTTCCAGGCTCGGGGGTTTGGTTACGAGAGGGGAAGGGTTTTAATGCACCCCCCTCGCCCGGTCCATGAACCGGTCTTTACTAAACAATTTGTGGGATATGGAAAATGTTTAAAACTTGATTTTGAACAAATAACCAGGATGAGAGCACATATGCAAGCTAGAGCATAAGACAAGAAAAGCTAAGATGCTCGAGTACATGAATTATTACAAGTAAAATGATGATGGTAATATGCAAATATGATGAAATAAGCAATACTAACAACTTGACAGAATGAAATATGATCAGAAAGTGATGATAACATGATTAAATGACCAAAAGAACTATGCAACAACTAAATATCAATCTGTCAACAGAGCACAGGTTGGGCGCCCAACGTCCCTCAAACCCATCAGTTTCATTTTCATTTCCTAGTTCCAAGAATGCTTTGCTTTGATTGTGAACATCTTTAAAACTGATTTTACTTCATAATTCCAGAAATATGATCTCAGCAAAGCCTTCAAGAATGATTTTGATTAAAGCATGAGTTTTTGATCACTTAATTAATAAGGAAAACCCAAAAAAATAAGATTGGATTTGAGTTGAGAGAGGAAAGAGACTGATAACAGATTGATAAGCAATTGAGATGAACTCACACACACTTGGAATAGCAATAATTATGACAGAATGAATGTAAGACATGCACTGCTCAGAAACCACCTTGGGCGCCCAAGGTGAGGTTGGGCACCCAGGGTCATCCCTAGTTCTCACTTGATTTCTGTTTCTTCTTGTTATATTGTTCATGGATTCACAACCTCAACATCAAATGGCATTTGAACAAGGATTTTCAACAGTAAGCAAAGAGCGAGAGGTATGATCCATGAACAACAAACAAAACTTATTGATTTATTTCTTTGGCTTATTCATGGAAAATAAAAGGAAATGTGAGGTGAAAGCTTAAAAGGAGTGAGATGAACATAATATAGACAGTAAATAACACACACACCCTTCTGGAATGAGATGAAACAACATAATAATAATAAGAGAGAACAAAAGGAACAAAACAATAATCTGTCCTGAAGACACCTTGGGCGCTCAAGGTATCCTTTGGCTTGCTGGTTTCTGTTTACTTCTTTGCTTTGCTTGTGATGTCTTTTTGAGTTTATAAGCCTCTGATCACTTTGAAAATGCTGGTTTTATACTCTTTTGCTCAATATTTGTCAATAAACATCATTTTCTTCTTTCAAACATGAGCAAAATCAAATAAAACTCTCTTGATGATGATTTCAAAATGATCAGAGCTTAAACTAAACATTAGTAGTGCATATTATAATGAATAACAACTGATCAAAGTAGTAAAATATCCCTGAGGATGATCAAAATAAAACAGCAAGAAGTAACTGCTGGGACCTTGGGCGTTCAAGGTGACCTTGGGCGCCCAAGGGCCGATCAGCCTGGAAATCTTTGTAAGCTTAAGAGCATGTTATTGGACCTTGTAAGTGTAAAGTGAGTATAAGGAACTCACTCACACTTACTAGTCACCCTCAGATTGTGACCATGAGTGGGTTTTCTTTGATTTCAACCTTTTTAGACTTGATCAAGGTGAGAATGTGTGGTTTTAGAGTTGTTGGCTGAATTTGGGTACTATAACAGTGGATTTTTGGGTGTTTTGAAGTGGTTTGAAGTTGGTTTTGGTGGTGTGTAAGTGAATATGGCTGATTACAAGGTTTGAGGGTGGATTTGGGTTTGATTTTGGTGGATTTTGATGGGTTTTGTGTAGTGTAGATGAATGAAGGAAGCTTTGGACGATTAGAGTGAGAGAGAGAGGGAGTTGAACTTCTGGAAGTGAGGGGGGAGTAGTGAGAGAAGCAGTAGTCTGCAAATGAGAGGAGAGGGAGGGTATTTATAGAGAGGAAAAAGGGGGGGAAAAGTGTAATTTGAATTTGGAGGGGTTAGAGGGTAATTAGGGAGATAGAGTAAGCTTGTAGGTTAAGCAAATGGCCGGATTTTAGAGAGATAATGGCTCACATGCAGCAGAATCTCATCATTACAGCCACTACCTGTAACTGACTGGAACACACCTTGGGCGCCCAAGGTGAGGTTGGGCGCTCAAGGTGACCTTCGGCGCTCAAGGTGGGGTTGGATGCTGGTTTGTGCTTTGGCTTGGCTTGGCTATTTTAGGTTAGGTTGATGGTTTTTGGAAGTTTTAAGATTAGGTTTGGGGGGTTTGACAATTTCAAGCCTCGTTCAAGTCTTCAAGGTAGTCCACATTGGTCTTTTCATCATCGGGAATGCTTGTGTGTATCTCGGGTTCAAAATCGAGGTTTCTACAGGTTATCAAAAAAATAAAAGGGGTGTGCGCTCTAAGTTTATTTGTTATCTCTCCGAGGTGATTAAGATGGTAAAGTCATTAAATAGTTGAGGAACGTGTGTTGTTTGGTTGTGTAGTTGGGTAACTGTTGTGTATAGCGAGAGGTGAGGCCTAAGGTAATATTCAAGACTCAAGTGGATGAGCGTGTACTGAATTAATATCGTAATTTGATGATTTGGGTTAGTTAAGATAAGTTGCTTCTGTTTAAATTGACGAATCGAGTAGGGCGGTAAGTGGAGGATAATAATATGAAATTTATCTTATACGGCGATTTAGGGATGCTTGTGTGAGATTATTGTGGTAATAGAATCCATTTAGACAAGAGTTCAGTAGCAATCAAGATAGATGAAGCGGTTGGAGTAGAGGAGTTGTGGTGTCAAATCAAAAGTACGAACCCGATTTTGAAAACTAGAGGTGTTAATAGGTGGTAAGGTTGTAAGGACTCAAGAGAGCGTCGTTGCAAACTATTTGAAGCTGTCATATTAGAGTGGTGAGGTTCTAGGTGTTTCTCAGAATATGACGCGCGTGTGAACCCGTATAGGCCTAATTAGAAATGAGTTAAATTGTTGTCAAGTATTGAGAGAGTATGCTGACTTGGGTGGTCATATGATAGATAAGAATCTAGTGGAGGAAGTTTGAGTTTAAGTTTAATGGAGCCCATAGGTTTTCTATAAGACACTTATACCGGGGAGGAATAGTTGTGAATTTTGTCAATTTGAGGTTCGATTTCCTTGTACGCAATACTAAGGATATGTGCAATCTTGATGTTTTGAATTCTGCCTCCAGCAATCTTTAAAGATGTTCGGTTCAGTTCAAGTGTGAGATTGATTATGTCATGGTAAGTAGCGAAATGCAGGTGCTAGATGAACGTTAGTTCTTAAGTAGAGAAATGCATATCGAGTTGGCATCGTGTCATGGTAAGGCCTTGGCTAGGAAGTTGAGATGAGTCACTATCTTCCAGGTTGAAGAAATGGACGAATTGTCATAAGTAAGTCGAACTTGTGACGTTTATTATTATAATTATTATTATTATTATTATTATTATTATTATTATTATTATTATTATTATTATTATTATAAGGGTCCTTATAATAAAAGATATTGTTGTGAGATCACTACTATAATTAGAAGTCTAAAATTTTAGTTGGTTTGACTTCGAGTGGCAAACGAAGTAGAAGCAATATTTGGAGATGGTCATTGATTTGATTCACGGTTATTAAGCAAGTTAATTTTTGACCTTGAGGATCGTTTCTTAAGTTGATTTATCCTGATATAGTTATAGTGAACCTAAACCTGGTAGACATGATGAGTGTACTATTGATAGGACGATGAGATGTTGTTTCTGTCAACTAAGTTCTATGTTTAAGAGTTTAAGATATTGATGAGATCGTGGTGGAATATTTGAAAATTTACGAATGGATTGCAGTATAAATAGAGTGGAATGACAGAAGCATCGAGTAGGTGGTTAATTGAGCAAGGGTTAGGGTTTTGCATTTGGAGTGGGTTTCTAGCTCAATCACAAGAGGTAGGGGAACCTCCTTCAATTCTTCATGTAAATATGATGTATGTATGTGTATAGACCTTATTTCTTATCATTTCCCCTTTGTTCTTGTTCTAACTCTTTGTGATGGAAATTCTAGTCATTTGAATGTGATACACCCTTGTTACAAGCTTCCCATATGGTGATTTCCTAGTTAATTTGTTGTTTGATTTGAGTTGGGTTGAAATTCCCCACCTTGGGTGAAAATCTGCTAGAACTGGTCACTATTTACGCTTTTTGGGCAACGTCAATGCAGAATTGGGAAAAGTGTAAAACTACAATGTTGTAGCTCTTCAAATTACCTACGTTTTGATATATAATATGTCCAAAACGAAGTTCGGTGTGAAAAGTTATGGCGAAAATAATGGAGACTATTCGAAATCTACTCGTAAGGCTTCCGGGTCGACCCAAACCCTATAGTGGTCGACCCAAAACCTTCTGTGAAACTCAGGACCATTTTGGGTCAACCCAACTCACATTTTGGGTCGACCCAAACCCCCTTAAATGTAATTTTGCTCCTTTTGATCCGTCTTGGCCCGTTTTGTGTGACGTGCATATTATGTTCATTCTAATTGGTTTGAAACACCTTGAGATGTGTGTCATGAGTATAATTTAGCGTACCCGATGTTGTCTTAAGTTCCCTCAGGGTTTGTATTACATGTTTGACATCTTACGACACTGGTTGGGCAATAACCGATCGAATTAGGGTTTTGAGCATATGATTGAGTTGAGGTTATGCATGGACACCGAGATGACACTATTGGACATGAAATGATAATGGAAATGTAGTAATGATGACACGGGGCCCGAAAGGGTATGCCCGGAATGACACGGGGTCATTATGGTATGCCCGGAGTATAATGAATGGATAAGAAGCATGACATAAATGTTTTGGGGACACATGTGACGTGTCGGATATAAATTGGATACAACAGGACGGTACTTGGTCTATATTGATGATTATAGATCCTTGTGATGTTTATAGTTTTCTCTCATGAATCTATTAGTCATATTAAATGGTTTCGTTCCTTGTTGACTTAAATGGGCGATCCTTGAGCTTCGTGTCATTTTTAGTGTTTATGTAGGGACCTCTAGAATTTATTGTATTGAGCT
>JAXBDA010007939.1:0-16185 GCA_036023075.1 Gaultheria prostrata
TTGAAGAGTTAAATCGGATTATTTTGGTTATGCTCCTTTGGGTACTATTATGGAGGCTGTTATGAAGCGCTTCATGTTGGGTATCGCCGTGGAAATTTGGGTCCATAATTCGGTTTCAACTATTTGGTGTATGCGGGTTTCGCATATTAACTCCGTGGGGAGTTTGAGCAAGTCTTCTGTTGCATCAGTATTGGATGCGTTGGGTGGGAGGTGCCCGTTTGAAGGCGGTTGCTCGTTTGGGCCATTAACTCCGTGGTGGAGTTCAGTGTTTAGCTCCGGGTGGAGCTTGAGCGGATCTTCGTTTGCATTCTTGAAGAATGTGTCGGGTGGTTGGTGCCTAGTTGAAGATAGAGGCTCAGTTTGGAGGCATGTGCGGCTAGTTTTTCTGAGTCGCGTTTGCAAGGTCAAGCAGTTGTGCTTGAGCCTTGTTCATTCTTGCCATTGGTGATCGTCCCTTTAGGGGATGCCCCATGAGGGGTGTTTGGAGAAGAGTGGTGTTGCGAGAGGATTGCTCTATGGTGTTGAGTTCAATAGAATTCAAGTCAAGGTGGAGAATTGTTGGAATTGTGCCTTGAATTTGGCAAAAGGGAAGAAGATTTGTGAACAGAAGGTTCAGGAGAATGGTGTAGCGCTACCGAGAAAATAACTTCGGTTTTAATCCATCTCGAGCGCTACACCATTTATGGTGTAGCGCTACCGGGAGACTACCTCCAGTTGGATTCCTACTCGAATTAGGATTTTGTACTTTCTTATAATTAGCAACCTTGGGGGTTGTTAGAGTGTGGACTTCTTGAGTGAATCCCTTTGAGGGAGCCCCCATGGGGTTCCTCGTAGTTTGCTAGGGTTCCTTGGTTGTTCCATTGTTAGTCTTTAACTCTTGGGATTGGATATTAGGGTTTTGCTTGTCTCTTTCGTGTTCTTGAGACTTTGTCCCTAGATATCTTTTGGGTGTTTCAATTGGAGTTACGGGTATAGCCGGCTCTTTGTATTCTCTCCCGTTCATAGTGAATCCTCTATCACTCTTCGCCCGTGGACGTACCTTTAGAGCTTCGTGCTTTGGGGGAACCACGTAAATCTTTGTGTCTTTGATTTTCGCTTGTTGGTTTGTTTTCTCTTACTTCGTGGCCTGTCACAACAGTTCGTGCACAATACGTACGCGCGACCAATCCGTACACATCGCCGGACTGATGAAAAAATGGCACTACACTCCATTGCCACTGCATTTTCACTTCCACAACGACCATAAAGACTTTTCATGATTGGTCAATACCAATTCTCCTTTTGTCCATCTACAACGGATGCTTTCTTTTCTAGGAGGGAGGAGTGGGGTCCCATCCTTGTAACTGGGTGTGAAAGTTGAGTGAAAACACTCTCAGAAACGAGAAATTTTCAGTGCCGTGTGGGCATTGCCCACGTGATACCCGTTTGGTAATCTCAGTCATCCAAAGCGCGATCCAACGGTCCGGAAGAGGAGAGAGAGTGGTTGGGTGAGAGGAGAGGGAAGAGATCAATCTGGGGCGTCCAAAAGTAGATCGTGCTCGGCATGGACACGTGGTAGCCATTCGGTACCCAAAATTTTTTCCTCAGAAACTCTCATATCTAAAAAATCTAAAAAGTCTCAAAGAATAAAGAAGCAAATGGCAGAAAAGTTTGATTCTTTTTGGTCTCTTTTACAGTGTTTCAAAGTAAATGAGGATTTGATGTACCGAGTGAATCCAATGCCCTCTCTATGTTCCAGTCACTGCTCAAAAGCATACCAGAGAGTAAAACAATCTCACAAGACACAACAAATAACTATTGGGAAGAACAAAATAAAGTAGTATCATGAAAACCAAAATTTCACTGATATTATGAGTACAAATCAGTGAGCAAAAATACACCCATTTCGAGGACTGTTAACGATTTTTCTCATACCAAAATTCACTAGAAAAATTCAAATTCTAAATAAGGATCTGATGACCTGTCTGAGTCAGCTCCTTTGTCACTTAAGGGCAAGGATGACTTAAATGATTCGTTAAAGAATGTTAAATCAACCGGCTTAGGTATCTCTGGAGGGCTATTACTGCGAATAAGAGCCCAATTAACACTTTCAAAGAAGGGATGTTGTTTTATCTCTGTTGCACCTCGTTTGTACCCCAATCTTTTCTGCGGGTCCTTGACAAGCAAACCCTTGATCAAATCCTTTGCTGCAAAACTTACTGCTGATCCCTCAGGAAATTTAAGAGAATGGCCAACGACATTGAATAAAGTCTCTCGGTTTCCATTGCCTTTAAAGGGTGTCTTCCCGTACAGCAACTCGTACAAGAAAACACCGAAAGTCCACCAATCAACAGCACTCCCATGTCCATCTCCTCTTATTATCTCCGGGGCTAAATATTCATGGGTCCCCACAAATGACATGGACCGTGCGGAAGTGGGTTCCGCAATTAGGATTGGACGGGAATCCGAATTCATCAAGTTTGTTCGATCCCGTTTAGGTTTAGTTGCTTTAGAATGGAAAAGGCGAGGCTTAAAGCAAGAGGGTTGGAAACAAGGAGGGTTTACACATACAGGTAACTTGTATGTCGAATCAATGCACGATGGCTGGATACAGTATGAAGAGATAGTGCACATTGGTTCGGAGGTGGACTTAATAAGTGTGGGACTCACATAACATCTTAGCGATAAATCGAAATCGGTAAGCATAATATGACCATCTTCCCTAACAAGAACATTTTCGGGCTTTAGATCCCTGTACACCACACCCATCATATGCAGATACTCAAGGGCAAGCAGGACTTCTGAAGCATAAAACCTATAACAGAGAAAGAGACAAAGATGTTAAAATTCAATCTTGAATTTTGAAAGGTAACATATTCATGGTGCTATAAACCAATGCCATGCTTATTAAGGTTGCATCTAATCGAGTACTCTAGCCAACAGTGAGGAAGCTTTCACACCGTAATTGAAGGATGCTTATTAGACCACATTGAGCTATGTTATCGCACAAAGGCGAATGACTATGGCATGGATCTTACCAACTTCGGCATATGATGTGAAAATGAGTTTGGTTTAACACAAATAGGTCTATCAGTGTGATTATACACAAGTTTAATTGTTTTTCATATAGCAATTGTCTCCACTCTTCTTCCCATGCAATCAGTAAAAAGTTACGCACTAAATAGAAGGGACAAGGATCCCTATAATAGTGCTGTAGTGCGCTAATGCGGGACAAGGGTCCCAGAAGGAAAAAAGATCTTTGTATTTAGTAGACATTAACAAAAATTTGACAGCATTGTCGGATTGCTTCCGAGTCTTACGATGCCTTTTGCCTCGTTCCCTTTGATCTTTGTAATTCGTTTTCAAAGATTAATAAATTTGTTTTGTTGTTCAAAAAATAAAAATTTGACAGCACAAGCATAGACAAACAAACAAGTAGTTACACTTCTCCATCTGTATAGGACTATCCAAGATCTTTGTATTTAGTTCCATGATTCCTAAATCCAAGTAGTGGTACACGAAGACAAAACTACTTACTAAAACATCATCTATGAAAATTAAGAACTCACCTTGCAGCTTGTTCAGAAAAATGCTTCCCGGGCTGACGCTGCCGAAGAATATGAAGATCCCCTCCACTGCAAAACTCCATAAGCAAACAAGAAAACTTTTCCGTTTCAAACTGCGAATAAAGAGTAGGCAGAAAAGGGTGGTCCAACAAACCCAAAATGTCCCTCTCAGTTTGTGCTCTCATCAACTTCTTCCTCCCTTCTAACATCCCTTTATCCATCACCTTCATTGCAAACAAACAACCCAACTTCCTCAACTCCGCCAAATACACACTCCCTATATCCCCAAACCCCAGTTTCTTCAAAAGCCTAAAATGCCCCAAACCCAATTCCCCATCTTTCGCCTTCACGCATTGAATTGCATCCCACCTAATGTCATTACCTTTATGAGGTTTCGAATGAAAAGAGCTTCGAAAACTCGCTTCATTCGCGTCTACGCTATCGCAAAAACTCATACAACTCAAACTACTATACTCACTTTCCACACCCTCATCTTTATCACCTTCACCAATCAAACAGCTACTAATATTTTTCCCTCCCTCAATAGTACCACCACTACTCAATTCACAATTAGCACTGTTATCAGACCCATTAACGATACTGCTAGAAACATCAATACTAACACTCTCATCGAGTGATTGGTTACCACACCGAGCTGTATTGTTGGTTAGGTCGCCCATGACTAGTTGGAATAGGGGCTCAAGGTGTTTGATGAAATGCCTGAAGGAAAAAGTTGGGTTTAAAAGGTGAGGGAAAAGGAGGGCCTACGGTCAAATGAAAGTTTTGGCAAACGAGGTGGTCAAACGGAAAGAGAGAGACGTGGGCGCGAAGTGGACTGGGCCAGTGAGTGAAACCTAGGGAGTGTGGGAGAGAGAGAGAGAGAGAGAGAGAGAGGAGTTTGAATTTGAAATGTGGGTTGGGTTTGTGAGAGGCCCGATGATTCTGGGGGTTTGGGGTTTTTGGGTCGTCTCTTGCAATTCCCCAGAAATGTTAGAGAATAGAGACAAGTTGCAGAATAATATGGATGGTGAGAGAGAGAGAGAGAGAGAGGTTGGGAAGTACGAGGGCGACAAAAGCGATTTGGATTTTCTAGCAAAAGACATTAAAAAAGCCTGGAGTTAATACCGTTATTACTCTGGTTACAGACTTGGAAAGAATCTGGGTAACTCAATGAGCAAAAAAAAAAAAAAAAATTGAATGAGTTATAAACGTAGACATTTTGAGTTTGAAACTTGATACTCTTAAAAGAGAAATTTTTTGTGAATCTCAATATGGATGACTTGTTTTTTAATTGGATCTGGAAAGGAAATAGTTGAGGTGCGGACCGTTGAAATTAAATTGATACTCCCTCCGTCCCAAAATTTTGTTCGGTCCGCAAACGTGGAATTGAAAATAATACAAAATTTTCAAGAAAAATTCAATATATTTTTAACAAGTTACTAGATATCAATGGGTACTTTTAGTTTAATGAAATAAATTTGAAAATTTTCTTTTAAAAGACTTATTAGGTCCTCGTTTTGCGGACTGGACAAAAAATTTGGAATAGAGGGAGTAGAAAGTATAAAGGTGCGATTAAGGGTGAGTTTCCGTACGTATTTTTTGATATTTTTGAACTATAAGTTGTCAAATTAATTGGTTTATTATGTGAAGAGAATGACTGATTTAACAACTTATAATCCTGAAATACCGAAAATACCGTAGTAGAAACTTACCGTAAGTAAAATACACTATGAGTGTGAAGCGTGAATTTAATCTTTGGTCTTTTATTAGTTGAAACGTGAAGAAATCTTGGTAGTTGGATCAATATGTGCATTTAAGGAGGTTTTTTTTTTTTTTTTTCCATTAGAAGTTTGGAAGGTTTGTGGGCTTGATATGGGTGATTCATAAATGCTATTGGAATATTCTTTGGTATGTTTTGGCTTTAATACGAATCGCAATATATATTAGTAATTTGTTATGGTTGGTGTAATGCAATATGAACTGTTTTTTACGTTATTGAATAATAAACTGTTTATCATGTTTTTATTTTTTATTTTAAAAAACCCTGATTATTGTGTGGGTTTGGCTGATTAAATCCAATGAGTATCTCTAGCTCTTTGGTGGGCGTTCTTGATTCTCCTCGGAACCTTCGGGGGTCTAGAATTTCTATGATACTTCTATGATACGCTACGTCTCGTTGTCCCTCTTACTATTTTTTTCCTATTAAAAAGAAAAGGAATGAGAAATATCTGACATGTAAAAAACACAGATGTTCTTTTGTGCAGTGCAACTTTAGGATTTTATAGTAGGGTGTTCATAAATTACCATAACTCTAGTAGCTCAATTAACGAACATATACATAAAGTTTTGTATGTTAGTTAATAGCTCGGTCGCAAAACATAATCTCAATTTCAAAACGATTATCTATCACACAGAATGAAAATCTAAAAATATAAATATTTGCCCAAAAATTTCAAAAACAAAGGCCATGTTCGGTTAGGGGGGTTAGTTTTAGTTTAGTTTTGTTGACATCATCATTTTCCTCATTTCTCTCTCTATCTCTCTCCACTCATTACACCTTTTGATATCATCAAAACTAAACTAAACTACCAAACGAACACAGCCAAAAAGTTCTCATCTTATGTAGTGTGACAATTTTTGGGGAATTGGAAGAACAAGATTCTATTACCCTTTAGAAAGAACTTGTGGCGAATAGGTTGACACGAACCTTTTTGAAGACATGGTCTTCTTTAAGACGACATGAGAGATTTTATATCGGTCCTAAACCCGAGGAAAAATTGTTCAAGGTAACAAATTTTGCAACGTAGATAAACATTTTTTTAAACCTTTCCATGATTACACAATCTGAAACAACCAAAAGAATTTATGTACTTAATGTAGATATGAAATTAGTACATTTATACCATCTGCAATTGACATGGAGATCGATAACATCAATAAATTGTTCTCTCTCTTATTTTTTGTTTAAATTATTTCATCACGAGTGTGAGTTTTGTTCAAGCTAATTAATAGGTGTTCAGTGACTAGTGCATGGAATCAGAGCTTAGGACTTAGAGATCTAGAGAGGAGCTTCTTTGTTTCAAGAATACTCGCTATCCCTTTTCGGTTTTCATCTCTTTACTTGTATTTTTTTTTTACTTATATAAAAAAAGTGGATTGATTTGTACACTAATATTATGGGTGAGTGTTCATTAAATTTGGACTGGGTGTTCATTCATATTTGGGTTGGGTGTACACCTAAATTTTTTACATATATTATAAGTTAAAAAAAAAAAAAATTTGGGTAGTTAAGTGACCATTGAACCTTGGCTGTGGAGCCGCCAGTGCTTTTGTGATTGGGTTCAAGTCTACAATCTCGCCCTTTATTTATTATTATTAGGCTAGTTAAATTTATCGACCACGCAGGAAAAATGGATCAAAAGCTTGGATCTCGTTTATTTTTTCAGTTTTGTTTTTCTTGTTTTCTTCCTTATCCGTGAGCTAATTGCTTTGCTGTCACACCCCAAAATGGGAAATGACCAGCCGTGAACCATATGGCCAACTGATGGGTCACGAAGCCTAAAAATAAAATAAATTAAATTAAATATAAAATCAACAAATACCGAACGACCATTTCTTATTGTTAAACAAAATAAAGCCAATATGTCTCAACCAAAGCATGGGGAAATATCATCCCATGAACCAGATAATAATTTTTACCAAAAAGGTTTATCAATATGCAGAAGCAAATAATTAAAATACTAAAACTAGGATGCAATATCCTATGGAGGTCGACACAAAGAGTCCCCAAGATGCCGCCAGAGTCCTCACCTATTGACTTGATTTTCCTGAAAATGATGGTGGAATAAATCCGTCAGCTGACAAGCTCAGTGAATGGCAAGCATGTATTTAAATAAAGTTTCAAAGCAGGGATAAAAATAGATTACCATCTAAACATAATTTGGCATACGAAGTGTACAACAAAACAACAAATTATACCAATAATTCCTTTTTACCAATACAAGGCTTAACGGTGATCACAATCCGATATCCAACAACAATGGGGAACCACAACCAATACCAAATAACACCAAGTGTCAGTGAACAAATATCTCAGAATAATTGGATCCAATATCGAAACTTAGAGTCACCACGAGTAGGCAGCCCGTGGAGCTTTTCCCTAAGAATGATCCGGCGAAAGTCAGCTGTTGAGCACTAGGGTCACCGCCCAGAACACGATTTCTTCCCTAATAGCCCGAGTCACCTGCACACATAGGATTAATTTCCCTGGACTTCCAATAATAATTGCTCCCATTGATATCCACCAAGTTCTCACCAAAACGAATATTTTTATCGCATGCCAATTTAAAGTACCAAATATAAACAACTCATGTTTCCAACTTAAAAATGATAAATTTTCCAAAGTAACAATTTAAGAAAACTTGGGGAAGTTTCGAAAATACATAACATGATTAACCACTCACCTGTGTCCAAAGGTATTAATGCAACTCGACTACGGAAACAAAAGATTAACCTGTACCAGAAAAATAGAACACACTAATAACTAATTACAAAGGAAAAACTAAAATTTAGTGTCCGAGTTTAGAATACTAATAGCTATTATAATACCCAAACAAAATTCAATTCTTAATCTAGAGAACCTGCCATTAACAACCCATAGCCCAAATCACATCTCACCCTACCGCCACGTACAACCAATTTTCCCTAACCTCAACTGCAATTTCCACTTCAACCCCAATACCATGCTTGCTATAATTTCACGTAAAACTACAAATTAAATGTCATTGACCTATGAACTTCTCAACCATCTTTTAAACAAACAAAGTACTGTCATGATATTGGGCAGCCACAAAACCGACACAAAACGTATCACCCCAACACCACTGCCACAATCAACACCATATTCTCTCTTTCCCACCACAAACTCAAACTCAATAAAATCTAATCTTATACCACCAAAGAATGGGAAATCCAAGAAATTGACTCTATCTATACAATAACCCAAAATAAAAGAAACAAGGAGGAATATAATGGGGACGTACCACACGAAAGACCGAGAACAGGACAAAAAGGCCACCTCGAAAAGCCTTCGCTGCTGCGGCTCTCAAATGACGTTGTCTGCTGAATATTCTCTTCAAAGTATAAGAGCATCTCCAAGCTAGTCACCTATTTTTTTCATCAAATTTTGTTTTTGATGACCTATATGGCAATTGGATGCCTTATTTTTTTATGTTTTCAAAATTGTGATTCCAACCCACTCTACAAATTCTTATCCATTTAAATTTCAAGTGATTATTGTAAATTATCAAAATAGCATAAAGAGATATTTAATGGGCAAAAGATTTTTTTTAATTATAGTAAATAATTTGATGACTCACTATATTTGATGAGGTGGGAAGGGTCACCAATTTTGGTGTTCACTTTTGATGTGTGGGTTGAAGCAATGTTTTTCAACATTACTCATCAAAAAAATAAAAAAATTGGTATTTGATGAGTGGGTTGGATTAAGAGTACTTTATATAACTACTCACTAACAAAATATCCCTAAATTGTAGCTAACTGACTAATCAGATTAACTTGAATAACTAATCTACTCTAATATATATATATTTTGATTAATTAATCTAATTCTATAATATACACAAAATGCTAGGTTATAAGCACTAAAATTATGATAGCACCAATTGTACTTGTAGTGCGCGCCAGTGGCGGCTCCAGGAATTTTTCTAAGGGTGTTCATAATTTTTTTTGCTCTACTACCTCAATAAACTACAACTAAACATAGACAAAAAAAATTCCATTAATATCGAAAATGCCGCCCAAAAACAACAGATAAAGACATAAAGTATATTACAATTGCCCTCGACGAGTTTTTATACTTTGAAACCGTTGCATAATAGCCTCGTTATCAACGGTATCAAATACACCACTCTCAATATAAGTAACCAAGCAATCATTCATCCACTGATCTCCCATACGATGGACTTGGGTGTTCAATTACTGGGCTTTTTAAATTGGGCAAGATGTTCAATTTATTAGGACTTGGGTGTTCAATTTAATTTGGTTAGGGTGTTCAACAATGGACAATCCAAAAATTTCTACATGTATTCTAAAGAAATTTTTTTTTTTGGGTGGTCATGTGACCATTGAAGACCCAAGGTGCAGCCGCCCCTGGTGCGCGCCAAAATAAATTTACTAAGCTGACCTTAAAAGCTAAATTTTTAATGCGAAAATAATTATTAGAAAAATGTGGGGCGTCACATTTGCCCTTTTTTTCAACTGTAATTTTTAAAATTATCTTTTCAAAAATGAATCGTAATTATTCTTTTTCTAAAATATTTTATCCTTCAATTTTCTTACTACAAATTTTGAGTAATTTCTTCTTTTTGCGAATTTTGATTGGTTCTGCTTTTTTGAGTAAAATTTTTGTCTCAGGAAAATTTGTATTTTCAATGTATAACAATTGTTAAATGACAAGACCGGCAGCCCCGGCCCAACCTTTGAGCTAGATATTTAATGGGCTTTTTCAGTTAGGCCCAAATTAGAGGCCTGAAGTTTCAGTCCAAAACTGCAAAATTAGGGTTTCTGTTCTTTAATTACGAGGTGAATTCTCACTGCGTTTTCGATTCCACTGAGTTCCTTCCCCCTCTCTCTCTCTCTCTCGCGCGCGCTCGCGCTCCCCGATGATTCTCGTCAATTTTTCTTTTTTAATCTCTTTCCTTTTCTTTTTTAATCTCTTTCCTTTTCTTTTTTATTCGAATCGTTTGATTTTTCAAATCCTAATTAGCTGAGAGATATGATGATTTGTTCAATTGGTCCGTGTTTCTGATTCAACCGTGACCGACAAACCTTAACCAAACTCTGATCTCTTTCATCTCGATATAATAATTTTTTTTTTCAATTGTTTTCTGGAAAATTAGGTTTTTTTTTTCTTTTCTGATTTGGTTTTATATACCCAGCAGTGGCTCAGTGATTAGATGCCTGATTTATGGGCGATATACGCTATTCCGATTGCATACATGAGCAGAGGATTTTGTGATAATGAGAGCTACTGCTTCTACTAGAACAAAGATTCAATTCGTATTTTTCGGAGTTATTTTTTTCTTCTTCTGAATTTTGGTATTTCGGGTGTTTTTCGGCTTATGCTATGATGAATCATGAAACAATTCACATGTCAGACTTCAGAGATTTGTACGCAAATCAATGAGAAGGAAAATTTCATGTTTCTGAGCAATCTTTCTTTGAAGTTTTCAGTTTTTCACCATAAATGGATGAAATGCATTGCAGACTTGAGGATCAATTGGTTTTGTCTGCAAAAGAATTAGTACTATTATGAAATTCTGTTGCAAAATTATACATTGCGATCCGTGCGTGTGAGGTAATAAAGCTTTCATTCGTTTTAGAACGCGAATAAAGGAAAGATTCGAAATTGATGAACAAAAATTTTATATGAAAACTTCGCGTTCTTTGATTGGACTGACAGCGGACGTCGTCTTGGTCCACTTTAGGGATTGGTTTTCAAATTGGGTGGGTAGATTGTTGAATGCTGAGTTGATTCTAATGTCGAACAAGGGAATAGAAGATTGTAAAATCTTTTGAGAACTTTACCCAAAAAAAAAAAAAAATTCTTACAAAAATCTTTTGATGGGGTGTGCCACTAACTTGATTTTTTTGGTTTTTTAATTTTTTTATGTGAGAGCTTGAAATACGCGTTGGCTTTTTCTGATTTTTTATGTGATGTATTGTGAAAGGATGATCTGTCTCGAAAAACACAATAAATTGGCTTTTGACTTTTGGTTGTTTGAGTTAGTTGAACGGACCTGAGAACTAGGGGATGACTTAAATTGTGAGCTCTCTAAAATTTTCATTTGGAATTGGAACCGTTCATTTTTTCAGGAATGACAAAAACCTATTTTGTCCTAATTGCACAATTAACCCATATACTATTATGAAAATATAGCTCCCTTAAAAGAACTCAGTCTACTTATTATGAAAATATAGCTCTTTTTGAATTTTAATTTTTTTTTCGAAGGACATCAATGTCATTAAATTCAATGGCTCGAAGGCTTCGAAATGCCCGAAAACAGTACAATGATTCCACAGGAAAATACATGAATGAGTTACAAACTACCAAAACCTAGACTAAAATCATGGCAAAAACCCTGAACAAATAGAACTGGTCAAAAGACACACTCTATAGAAGCAGAACCATCCGATCTGGTAGGCGTAGTGTTCGTTCAAGATTTGGTAGCTGAGATTCGTGAGAAATCCCAAACTCAAACCAAAGAACCCATGGGTGAAATTATTCCCAAAAATACTAGGCGTAACCCGTGAGCCCCGCCGGCACTTCTATTGTTGTGGGTAGGGCTGCAAATGAATCGAGCCGTTCGTGAATTGTTCGAGGCTCAACTCGGTAAAAGCCCATTCGAATTCGGTTCGGGGACTAAACGAGCCGAACCTGAAACTGATAGTATTCGGCTCGGTTAGGCTCGCGAACCAGGAGTACATGTATATATCTCATAAATTTCCACATATAACCTTCAATATGTATAAAGTTTTACATGTACATAATGAAAATTTTATAACTTGTACATGTATAAACCTTTAAAAGTACTATATACTTACATTTTGATATGTTTTTATAATTTTGTATATGTATGAACTTATTTATGTACAAAATAAAAATTTTATTAGTAGTTCTAGATCTGTATAAGAGTATAAATATATGATATTTTTTACTTTTTAAGACTCGTGAACGAGTTCGACTCAAACCTAGGGAAGCTCGGCTCGTCAAATTTTCATGGAGTTCGAGCTCTACGTTTTGATTTGTTTTTATAAATTTTTCTATGTATGAACTTATTTATGTATTAAATGAAAATTTTATTAGTAGTTCTAGACCTGTATAAGAGTATAAATATATAATATTTTTTACTTTTTAAGACTCGTGAACAAGTTCGAGTTCGACTCAAACCTAGGGAAGGCTCCTCGAATTTTCATGGAGTTCGAGCTCGGCTCGAGTACACTTAAAAACTTAATGAACGAACCTGAACACTCTAAAGCTCAACTCAATTCGACTCGTTTGCAGCCCTAGCTGTGAGCTTAATGAAACAAATTAAATCAATAGACATTTGACAATAATTAATCTAATTTCTCTAAAAGTGTAAACAAATAACCAATTAAACTAATCAGGTTGTAGCCACACAAAAACGAAAAAAACTGAGCCAACTAAGCCAAGTGGTTATCAAGTAGTCTATCCCATATTTCAAAGTTCAAACCCACAAAAAATGAGTTTCATGTTCAATATACATGCAAGAGGAAGTTATGTTGATACAAATGGGGTCAATTGACCGACTTCCAAAATTGCACTATGGATGTACCTTTTGTAGAGCAGTTTTTCTATATTTGACCCCCACAAATTTGATAAACAAAAGACCGAAGATTACCCCAACACTTAAACCCCAAACAAAGAAAGCTTGTTTTTATGAAATTTCTGAGAAATAAAAAAAGGGACGGATGCTGATGAATACTACTCCCTCTATGTTCCTTTTTAAGTGTGTTGCATCGTAATTCCAACTTATTTTCTCTCACATCAACTTTTACATTTACTTTACACTACTTACCCTTATCAATATAATAAACCCACTAACTTTTCAAAAAGGAAATACATTTAAGGGCAAAATAAGAAATGTACCCACTAACTTTTCAAAACACACACTCATCAAGAGACTACACAAAATGAAAATGTCTATACTATAAAAGGGATGGAGGGATTATATGTTAGCGTCAGGAAATTCATATATGTGGTCGAAATTGAAAAGAAGAACTATATTTGGTCATGAATTTTCCACCCACTCCCCAAATTCTTGGCTCCACCCCCCATTATTTATGCAATGTTGTCTCCCTTTAATTGGTTTATTAAAGAAACATGTGTAGTTGTGTACTTCTTTTTTTGGGTAATAAAGAAATCTGCATAAATCTCATAGGTTGGAGAAAAGGAAAACCCAGGACGAGGCCTGTGCAGTTCTGTACTTCTGTGTCCTGTTGTTTTGCTTTTCTGCCTTTGTGCTGTGTTTTGTTGTTTCTGGTGCCTAGTAGCTGGGAGGTTTTTTGCTGCTTGTATTTTTTTCCCAAGGCTCTCTCCTTGGTCTTTTGGGCTTGGTCCTGTTATCAAAGCATCTAGTTTCAAAATATACATATACATACACGTGCATTACGGGAACAAAAATATGTCTAATTATTCGGTGCTCCCGATATTCCAACGCCTCACATTTTTGTTTTGGGCCCACGACTAAGTATATGAATCCTACATGAAAAAATGTGTCATGCTCAAATGATTCTAATTTCTAAGCACTATGTAGCCGTGTTCCCGAACAACTGAACTCCAAAATTACATAAATTATTGGGGTAGTTGATTCGAAGTTTCTTATTACAACGAAATAATCAAAAGCTCTCTCCGCGTGCTTTGGAGTTTAGACTGGGCAGGGTACCCCAGTTCATATGATATCCAGAGAATCAACGAAGTGTGGAAAGCATAAAATAACCACCCTATGTGAATGGCGAACAAGTTGCAAGCTGTGCATGCCTTTTTATTTTCTGCGGTCATTATTCTGTTCAAGCTTATACTATTATAAAATTTTCATTTATTTTGAATTGTTTTGGATGACTTTTTTGTAACATCATGTTTCAAGTCTTCCAAGACTGAAAATCAAAAAGGTGTTTTCTCGTCTAATGTTTGAATTCAATTCTCTATAACCATTTGGTAGGGTTGAATCTATTCTTTGTGGCCCAGTGCACGAGATGAGACTTGAGCTTCCGCTTCGATGTAGGTGGTTTGGACCGTTTGGTCATTTGGGCCTCGTTTGATTCGCGGACTAAAAGAGACAGGATTGATAGTCCTGGGATTAGTAGTCCTGGACTATTTTTCCTGGGATTAATTTAGTCCTGAATCTTACCAATCCCATGTTTGATTCGTGCAGGATTAATATAGGGATATCCTTTGGTTAGGCCTATCCCATGTTTGGTTCTGTTATTAATTTTTGGGATTAATTTCAGGACTATTTCTCTCTCTTCCCTCCTCTCACAAAGGCAACCTTAAAAAACCAGTTAATTACAAACGAGTTCTTGAAAACCAGATATCAATTGAACCATTTTGTTTGTTGCTTGAATCATGATTTTCCAACAAAGCCTCACAAATCAGAGTCCGCAATATATTCTCCATCACTGCCTGATACTTCCATACCCTAGGGACCACCAGATCATCAAACATCTATGAGCATCTACCACCAAATTCAACCTAGAATGAATATTTCTAGCAAAAAAAACATATCTGAAGGGGAAGAACAGAACGATAATTGTCTGTGCCACCAATACAAAGACGAGATGAAATCCAACAACAAACAGATCTGTAAAAAAAATATGGAGCAAAAGGGGAAAAATCATAGAACATAAGTTAGGGTTTCGTAGGTAGGCGAAATCCATGGAAAAAGTACTAAAAAATGGAGAAATCGGGGTCACCTATTACGATTTCTTGAACAAACTCGCGAAGTTCCTCCGTTAATGGAACTGCTCGGACTTGGTATAGTGAGAGAGAGAGAGAGAGACGAAATGAAAAGATAAAGAAGAAGCAGGTGAAGCAATTGGGTTATATCAGTGGCAATTTTGAAAATATCAACTCTATCCCTTCCGTGTCTTTTTATCCGGGACTACCAATCCCACCCACCCTGTGGCATAAATTAATACTATATGGTACTAAATTAGTCCCGGTATTAGCAATCCCATATGCTTTTGGGGAACCAAACACGGGATTATGAGGAATTAGACTATGTTATCCAATCTCAGCCTCCTAATCCTTGAATCAAATGAGGCCTTGGTGTCCTACAAATGATTGTGCTTTACAGGCAACGCTCCATCACGTGATGATCAGTGATCACCACAATGCTATTTAATTCCCCATGCCCTTTGTCATATCGGCCTCGACGAGTAAATCATCTATGCATAAAATTCACGTTGCTTGGAGATCGATAAGGGCTTATTTGAAAATTGTTTGTTTTTGTTGTGGGGAAGCATGAACAAAAACAAAAAAACTGACGTGATAAGTGTTATGTAAAACAAAACACATAAGAGACAGAGAAAGAAAGTACAAACATAGAGAACACAAAGATTTTAAGTGGTTCAGTTGTTGATTTTTCTAATAAACCATTGCGGAAAATATGATTTCAAAATTGTTTCGGATCTACTTCTTACATATTCGCATAGCTTCATGAGGAGGGATAAGGTTCTATCTTTTTAGTTCAAAGAACTGAAGGCTCCTACACACCAAAAATCTTCAACCTTTTTGTCTATTGCCTTCGATTTCTCACTTAGCAATCCAAGCGTCTCGCCTCCAAAGTGATTCACCCTTACAACTATTTTCTCTCTGTGTTTAACTTTTGGGAGACACTCAAAAATTCTGATGGCCAATCTTTTATGTCTAATGTCCATTAAATAGACTCACGTAGATAGAGTTTGCAATTAGGTGGGATCCTTAGATATCTCTATCTTTCTGTTGTGGGAAATTTGTATCTGCATAAAATGTGATATGACGATTAAGACAAAAAATATGACTGGCACAAAAACCGCTCTCCGTTGTATAATATATATA
>JAXBDA010007940.1:0-16180 GCA_036023075.1 Gaultheria prostrata
TCTCTCTCTCTCTCTCCTATTTCTCTCTCCTTGGTCCCACAAAATTTCCCCTCTCCTCTCTTCTCTCTCTTCTTTCTCTCTCATTAAGTCTTTCTTTAAATTTAGGTAGTGACTTGGGGCACTTTAGAGAGTGAGGAGTGCCACTTAGGATGTTAGAGAGTCAATTTTTGTGCACCAGAGAGCATTTTTTGAGTTTTTCTTAGTTAGTTAGGTAGGACACTTTGGGGTACTCTTTTAGATAGTGCACTAGAAATGCCCTAAGCCCCTGTTTCAATCGCAAACAGAATACGGAACTAAGATATGCAAGCTACAAGCATTTAACAACAACGTTTGTTTAATCTTATGTTTAATAAAAATAAATAAATAAATAAAAGCCCCTTTTTTTTATTATTAGTAAGATAAGGAAAACACCGACCACCATCCTCGAATCATGGCTTTCAAAAAGTAAGATGACTCAGCTGCTCAGGAATTTCTTTTTTCTAATGAATAACCATTAAATTTTATTTATTGACCCGTTAACCCAAACAAACAACTTCCAGTATCCGCTTTCCTAGTTATGCATCTCTCCCTGTAAGATGTGCAGCCGTGCAGGGTATTAGTCTTTTACGCACTATATGTTTTGGCATTAGCATTTCAAACAACGCAATCATATACTATCCATGTGGACACGCCACCCGATTTTGATTCGGAGTCGCCACTCGGGTTTGAGGGTCATCACCCGAGAAACCGAACTTGAATGACTCTCGTGCTGTATTTTGGAAAAGGTTTTGTACCGGTCTGTCGTAATCGTAATATCTTGTGTTTGGGATCCAAGTTACGAGAGGGGAAGAGTTTTATGGCACCCACCTCGCCCGACATGAGAGTCGGTCTCTACTTGATGTTTGTGGAATCTTGAAATTTTTTTATTTCATAACTTTGTTCACATGACGGGGAGCAGGGGCAAATTTAGTGTAGGCACAGGGGGTCACGTAGATGACCCCAAAAAAGGAAGTAATATATATTAATTAGAGCGGGATATGACAAATGTTACTTAGTGATCTAGCTGTATTCGGCAAGGTATTGGCCTTCTTCCCTTTTGTCTCAAGTTCAACTCTTGGCGCTTACATTCTCATATTTTTATAGTTTTTTTTGGTTACAGACTTTGGTACTTAGTTTGAGAGTGAGGATTGTTTGCTTCTCCTTTTTGATACCGTATTTGATGATTTCGCTTACTTATCTACCATAATCATTGTCCTTCGCATTGTCAATGGGTTTGCATGCATGTGGCATTCTTCTAGTTAGGCCTAGGGATATACTCTGGTGTATGAATCCCCCTTGGTATTTTGAACTTGATCTCCCGTTGATGTAATATGGTGAATCTATTAAGAGCATTGTTGTTAAAATCCCACGATACAAGAT
The DNA here is from genome assembly GCA_036023075.1 of Gaultheria prostrata. NCBI lineage: Eukaryota > Viridiplantae > Streptophyta > Magnoliopsida > Ericales > Ericaceae > Gaultheria > Gaultheria prostrata. Next base: position 1,399 of record JAXBDA010007940.1, read on the forward strand.
ACGTATCCTCTATGATATATATATATATATATATATATATGCGTATCTCAATTCAGCACCTATTCTACGATTGCTTAATGGAAGAAATTCAAACATTATTGTAAGATGTGGAACCTCTTACGCATTAATCTAAGTTGTTTGAGCAATATTCAAACCATTTGAAAGATATCCACCATTAATGTCGTCAGGGCTTGAATAGAAGAAAATTCATACTTCAATCGTGTTCTGCGAGAAAATTATTAGGGATTTTCTTTTCTGTCCTTGACTAATGCAGCATATATGAAACCCTCAAGCTGATAAATCCAAGTTGAGAGACTTGAAATTTTGCAACTTAAAACTTAATTTTTTGGTGTTATTAGGTATAAATACTTGTTAATTATATATATTAATTATAGTTAACGAATCTTATGATACGTGATACTTATCCCGATACGATTTATTAAATACTCCTTCCGTCCATTTTATAGTGTGTACATTTTCATTTTGGGTCGTCCCTTTATAAGTGTGTGTTTTGAAAAGTTAGTGAGTACATTTCCTATTTTGCCTTTAAAAGTAGATTCCTTTTTAAAAAGTTAGTGAGTATTATTATATTGATAAGGGTAAGTAATGGAAAGTAGTTATAAAAGTTGATGTGAGAGAAAAATAGTTGGAATTCGCAGGTAACACACTTAAAAGAGGACGGAGGGAGTAAGAAAAATGATACTCAATACATATCTCGATTTCAAAGTGTATCTCGATTTCAAAACCTGGGATTGAGAGTACCAAGAGAAGATGGAGGTAATTCATACACAACACTATTGGGGCTGTCCAACAAAACTACAACCTCCAAGGGGAAACAGACTTGAGAAGCCTAACTTCTACCATCTTTATATCATTCCTTGCACTACTGCTTTACTTCATATTAAGCCTTGCCGCAGCGGCCACTGAATCCGCCACGCCTCCGGGATGTGCACCCATCATGGGATTGTTCCTCATCTCGGCACTAATAACCCCCTCTGCATCTTCACTTGTTGCTGGTTTGTCGGACGGTAGTTTTCCAGTTGCATCCTGGTAATCAAACAGCCACATATTACGTATTAGACATCAATTCATATGATTGTTGTGGGATAGGGTGTCAACCTAGTTGGGATGCCTTCTTTGTTTGGTCTCGTTTAATCTTTATAATACGTTTCTAAAGATTAATAAAATTATTTTTGCCGTTCAAAAAAAAAATTCATACCTCCAAAACGTCAGCTATCGTGGTCTTGTCCTCATACCATGAGGACCTGGCATTGTGTGTGGATGCCGACTGCGCAGCAGCACCAATTCCGCCGGGGAGTACGTAGCCAGTGGCTCTCACCTCAGCCGCCTGTATTGCGGCGGCATCACTCAGATCAACGGGCTTGTCCCCAGCCGCAAGGGCAGATGCTTCCAAAGCTTCTCCAATAGTGACCGGAGAACCTGGTTCCAAAGCATCTCCGTCAGCAATCAGAGAACCAGTAATAACCGGGGAACCGAGAAATACTGGAGCCGGGGGCTTAGATAGCTCTGTTGCTGGCTGTGTGTATTGCCCAACCACCTGTTCTCGTTTCATCGACAAACAAAACCTTTGATCAGTCCAACAATTCTACCTACAAATCATTGTTCACGTGGATGGAGCCGGGGCAGTGTCGCCCCTGCAAGGAAAGAAAAAATTTCTAGTATTCTATAGAAAAAAAAATTCAAAAATTTTCATATGAATTATATAGGTTCATCCTGCGTAGTGAAATTCCTAACTTTTTCCTCATTCATAAAACAAGAAAAATCTAGAATTTTCTTTTCTTGTTCTTTTAAAGATTTTGTAAACACCCACAAATAAAATTTTAAGCCGCCAAACCTGGTCTCCAACTGCTTCAACGACTATACGTCTGGTCCCAACGTCCATTTCCGTAACGGTGACCCCCTGATCTGTGGCCATGTCCGTCAAGTCATCTTTGCCGACGCCGAGCCGCTGGTTCACCGCCGCAGCCGACTGCATGACGGAGGCAAGGCCACCCTTTTGAATCTTCCCAAGTACAATGTTCTCAGCCGACTGCATGGTGGCCGCATCTTGGCATGTAATCGGTTTCGAAGCTAGATCGCCAGAGACGTCAAAGACGTCACCGTATTTGATCGGTTCCTGCTCGCTCAACATTGCTTTTTCCTGGCTCATCGTTTCTTCTTTGCAAACACAGTAAGTATTTGTGTGGGTAGTCAAAGCTTAATTTGGTACGTTCTATTATATAGCAACATATATGGATACATATATACTATCCATGAAGGGGGTTTTTGGTTACAGGTGGACACTTGGATTGGATATTGGTACTGGTGGACACTTGGAGGGGGAGTGCTGGAGAGCACTTTCTATAGCCGAAGTGTAATCCGAGGCATTAAAAACACATCTGACAGTCCTGATGTCGCACACCACGGGTGCTCTCCAGCATTTCCGGATCCTTTGGTTAACACTTGGCATGATAGGACCGGACTCAAAGAAAATTTGAACATTACTCATTACTAATTGGGTATTATAATAGTCTTTAACTTAAGTGATTATTCTGTGCTCGTGGCGATGCTTCCGAAACAATTAATGATTAAAGAAGTGATGCAGCCAAGTCAACCGACAGATTTCAAAAGAGTGAGAAAAATCTCCCATTCCTGCCCTGGTGTGTCGGTAGCTAATGTTAATAACTTAATATTCATAATTGGTACAACTTGGCCCTTTAAACATGGATCAAAATGTGCCTCGTGGATAGTAACTCATGCACGTCTCCTTCTGTTTTTTCCTCCCCATCTGCAAATACTTATTATATATAGCATTCTAAAAATATCAACACAAATGAACCAGATTGTGCCACGTATGTTAGCTATTGAAAATTTGATTAGTAGCTAAGAGATAGTTAAGTTTGATTTATGTAAGCAATTTTTTAAAACAAACATTAATACCTTTAGCAACAATTTAGTTTTGGTTAATCCATTGTTAATACTCTAAGTCATATATAGTTGGGATTGAAAATTTCGAATACTACGAAGTTAGACGATTTTTATCAGTACTTTTTCACACAAATATAAATATAACGCAATCTGACCAACACACAATAAAATGAGATAAATATGGATAGACTTGTGAAACTCGATCACTAAACGAATAACCGTTATATTTTATTTTTCGACCCGTTAATCAAATGACACAGCACCGGTACCATACGACGATGCCAGTTACATTGAGTGATTTTGACTATTGTTTAGGGACTTCTTTCGTGGATTTTATACTCTCTGTGGTTATTTTTAGTATTAAGTATGTACTCTCTTTCTTTTTTTTTTAATAATTAGCCCTAAATTTGGGATGAAGATATCAGCTGGAATATCAAAAGCAGCATCTTGAGACCAGTAATTTACAGTCTGTCCAAAGACTCCAAACCCATTGTTGAATGTATAATGTCGCACGACCCACCACCACTTTTGTGCCGACATTAGTTACTCCAACCTAGGCCACAATGAAAGTTGGGTGTCCGATCCAACATGCGTGCACCTAGATGAATCTTAGGACACTACAGTTAATTTCCGGACAAACCTCTAATGGCCTCAATTTTAGGAACATTTGGGGTTGGAGGCGGATAATATTCACCATTGTTACACATTTTGTTTTCTTTATTTGGTATCCGTCCCAACAAATCGACTAATTTGAGAAAGCAACCCCATTGTACGCTAGCGGAGTAACATAAGAATTGATAACAGGCAGGCCAGAGTAGAGCCCCAGACCACAAAGTCACAAACATCCTGAGACCCCTAGTTGACCGTTGTCCTGGAGAAAGAACAAAACCTCAACCTCGGAGAGAGCCGGTGCAACCCACACCAGTCATGGCCCCCCCACTTAGCATAGGTACTCACCCTGCGGGGGATTGAACTCCTGACCAAGGGGATTACTCCCAAAGTTAGGCACCCACCCTAACCGCTGGGGCAACCCCTGGGTGTGTAATAAACTGCTGCTTTGATACCTTCAGTTATGTTCTAACTAGGTCTTGGACCAAATTGTTGCTTCACCACCCCCGTCTGGGATTCTGGGAAGGCAATATAACAGACAAAGCAGAACCTTGTAGCCTTTGAAACCAAGAATCTCAGCAAACTCGAAAGGAAAAGGAAACAAACATACAAAGAACTTCCAGTATCCAAAAACAAAAAAGCAAAGCAGCAAGAGCATGGAACCCATCTAGCCATATCGCATAGGCATCACTGCGCGTTACCCACGGGTCCAAAGATTTAAAATCAATGCAACCATTCAATAAATTGCTTTTCTTAACTGTACAATTGATAAAGGTTATTGTTAATGGCAAAACCGTTTTTGTTCATGAAAAAACTTTTGTGCATAAAACACTTATACTATGTACAGGGTACAAGTCTTTTACGATCTGCACTACATGTTTAGGCATTATCATTTCAAACAACACAATCATATAATATCCACAATGCTCGCAACACCTCATGTCAGGCAAAAGGTGGAAATATATGTGCCATACCGAACTAGAAACAGATTATACAGGATGCAATAAAATCATTCAGAAGTAATTGAAGCATCCACTTTCAATGATCTGATCCCATGGAGTGATGACTTACGATTATTAGTATGTAAATATCCATAGATAATCCCCTTACAACTGTAGTCATTCAAACAACAAAAGCTACATAAAGGCAAGGTTTCAAGAGAACCAGCGATTCCTCATAAACTCAAAAAAGCTTTTCACGTCAAATCTTGGACTTTCAGGAGGGAAATAGACGACATTTTGAGAGATGAATAAATGAGTTTGAAATCTGTACACAATGTTTATGCTGCAATTGTTGCAGAGCAGTTAATCATCACAGCATCAGCCCAGACCCCAGAATTAATTACCACATGACACGATTCCAAAGAAAATCAAGCAGATTTGACTTTGAGAGCAGAAAGTATACTTTTACATGTTAAACAAGAATTACCTGAGTGCTTTTGGCGGAATAGCCTTTGTTAAAAGCTGGCTCGCATAGTCGTCCATGTTTCCCCTTTCTTATTTTTATCCATACAATAAAACTATGTGCAGACAGAGTGACAAGTTTTAGAAAACCAAAAACAGTAGCAAAAAGAAAAAGAACATAAGGGGGTGCAAAAATAGTATTCTCATCTGAATTTAGTCTTGTCTATCACATTAAAACCAAAAAGAAAAAAAAAAAAACAATGGATGAAGGATACTAGAGTCAGCGATTGGAATATGATGGACCTGCCAAACTGTACACAGATGAAAGTGGTGTGTGCGATGTTTCAGTCCCGACCTCCGGATACTTTTGAATACGGTCATAATAGGATAGAGCACTGGATGCATAGGTCGGGTGTAACATCCGCACGTCTTTGATTCCCATACTTCCCAAGTGATTGCTCTCAGTAAGGTAAGATTCTCCCTTCCGCGATTGGTCACTCTGAGTCAGATAAATGTCTCTAGCTTGCAAATGATCAGTCACGGAACGGTGTGTTTCTCCCCTTCCACTGAGAGAATAAGATTCTAGAGGTACTTCCTCTCTCCTTGAAGGCAGCTGATATGGGTCGATAGCTGAAGCAACCTTGCTATAAGCATTATACGGATCCTTAGAGTAAGAATCCAAAGTAGACGCTATAGTCGGGGTCACAAGGTGTGTTGAAGACTGCAGTTCCCGTCTGGGAACAAGACTGTAGGTTTCCAATGCATTTTCAGTCACTGCACGTGAATCATAACCGGGGTGCATCACATGGTGCTCTTTTACATGATCCCTCAAGTAAGGTTCCAACGTAGAAGTAATCTGACTTCTTGGTGGACTGACATTTTGTTCTCTTCGAAGACCGTAAGTTCGATATTCCTTTTCACTAGGATAATAATCCTGAGAAGATTTCACTCTCTCTATTGGAGGAACCTCTTTGTATGTTAAATGCTGATCACTAACATTAGAGAGCTCATGGTACCTCCAACTTTCGACGTAGCTACGAGGATCAACAGCTAAAGGTTCGCTATGTAGTTGGGCCTGGGATTCTCTCTCACCTGCAATAATTTCTCTATCCTGAATTGTTCCGGTCGATGGAGGTTGCTCTCTAACATAGCCCCTGTAGTAGGGGTCCAAAGCAGGTGCACTTTTGTATGGACTTAAGTTTTGTCTTTCTGTGCGAAGAAGACCATAGGCACGATATTCCTTCTCACTCGGATAATAATCTTGAGAAACAAAATCTCTCCCCGTCGGAGGAACCTCTTTAAATGTTAAATGCCGATGATCGTATTCATCAGAGAGCAAATGGTACCTCCTACCTTCACCATAGTTAGGTGGATCTCTTGCTAAAGATTCCGTTTGCAAAGGCACCCAGGATTCTCTCGCTTCTCCATTAACTTCCCTATCCTGAATAGTCACCATCACTGGTGGTGGGTGGATGATAGGTGGTGCATGTGACAGCACTTCAGCAGGCCTGAAAAGTTCTGTAAGCTTCTTCACCTGCAGAGAAAAAAAAAAGACTCAGATATCAAAAATCCAAAATTATGATCATCTGAGGCACCGCCACGCCAAACTGGTTGTATCCATGTTGGACACACCAGAAATACGGTAGGTACGTATGGTACATGCCACTTGGCTTATCCAACAAATTTTATATTAACTTTAAGCCGGGCATGTTGCGGACAAGCATGCCTCAGATTAGACATATGCTTGGAGACACGGCAGAGGTCAATTTGTACTTACAAAAGTTATTTGGGAACACATTATAATGTTTAAAGTTAAAAGCTAAAATTCGCAAATACAAGACTTTCAACATGATAAAACCCTAGTTTAAATCATAGTGTGTAGAAAGAGAAATGTAATTATAACATAGTTTTGGTTGTTTCTGTATATGATATTCATTTGAATAAAAACTAGGCATATATAAACACTATGTCTATACTTTCCATGTCCCCCACAGTGTTCATGTCCCATTATCGTGTCCCTGCTTCTTTGATGTGATCAAACTCCCAACAAACTGGATGCAAGTGTTTCTCACCTGTTGAACACTAAGTTCCAGTTTAAACCTGTGCATTCCAGTATAGTTTTCCCTGATTGCCCTTTTGAAGACACTTTCAGGGAGGGGATAACAATCTTGGTCAACATTGAAGCGCACCTGAAAACTGAATAATAAGTACCCATTTCTGAATAGAATGCCAAAGTACGTACAGCATAATAAAAAAGGATCGGCCATGGTGGAATTAGACCTGAACAGGATAATCTCCATCAAAAGCTGCAGACTCTAGTTTCATGCCACCTGAGGACGATGCCTTGTAGATCCCATACATAACCCTGAGATCAATGTCATAGAGAAAGAGCTTGAGGCCTGGTTTGACACCCAACACCTTTTCTTTATTGCCCATTGGCACACCCATGACACGGTAACGGAAACAATCTGCTTTTGTCCTCTCATTGCACATGAAGATCAAACCAGCCAGCTTCTCTTTCCTGTTTTCAATATGACCATGTCTTTCTTTGTGCCTTTGACTCTCTTCATTCTTCTTCAACCGACTAAACTGCATTTGACTCTCTTCATTCTTCTTCAACCGACTAAACTTTTCTCTGTTCTTTTCATTATGGTGCTTCTCTTGCAACAGAACATGCTTTTCTCTGATCCTGATAGAATCTTGTCTCTTTTCAATGTGCTCCCCGTTTATAGCAATCTTTTGCTTCATTCGCCTCACTTTTAACCTCTTAGCATCTTCGTTTTTATTATTGCTACTTACATTTTTGCTCTCTAATTTATCCTTTTTCTTCTTGCCTTTTTCCTCTTGAAGCTGAAGAGACCCTTTCAATTTATTGATATCTACAATACCATCACTCTGGGCACTCTTGGATATTTTATGTTTGGGTTTCAACGGTTTGGGAGTTTCTGAGGAGGCTTCAGCAGTCTTCCCAGATCCCTTCTTATGTATATGTGGCATTGTCTAATGCAATGTAGAAGCTTTACACAAGTAATGTCTCCTGCAAGCGACAAATATTTCATAACTAAAATGTTTATGTTTTACTCAAAATCTACCCAGCTACAAGAAGCAAGTAGGATTTGGACATCAAGCAGAAGCATAAATTGTGCTAAAAGGAATTACAGTGAAATGAGTGAAGTACTTGTCCATAATATTACTTTTGGCATTTCCCAATCAACAGAAATTCAATTGACATGATAGCCTTAATGTCTAAACTGTAAACAGAGGAAGTGGCTGTACTTGAGAGCTACTTCAGTGCCTCGTCTCTCTGTTAAACTGCTTATTGCCTCTCTTAGCTGACAAACCTCCTGGTTCCCTTCAGTGATATTCTTCTACTCTCTGCCTCTCTCGTGACATCACAGCTTTCCCTTTACTCGAAAGTCTCCTACAAACTATTAAAAATTGTTATAATAAGGAAGTGAATAATCTCATATTCCTCAACTCTTCGAGAAGCTACAATGAACCGAATTCAAGAGTTTCAAAATGAGATACGGAATTGGTTCACATCATGATTGTATTTGTTTGTACTCTGTGTCATGCAGCAACCATCAAAAGAGGTTGCTGGGCTAGTGGGCTTCTCAACTGCGGACCCCTGAAGGATTTCGTCTTCCTCCTTTCATGCATGTATTTCACAAACTTCGCATTTCAAAGGCAATTGTCCTTACAATCCAAAAATTATATCTCGGTCCTACTTTCACATTGGTGGACCCATGAATGATATGCTCACATAGGTAAAAGGGACTTAAGAAAATGCCATCTTCTCATAAAGGCAAATGTCACCAAGACTGAACTTTAAGAATCATGTTAAAGAACCAAAAATTTCACAATATGAGAGTTGAGAAAGCAATCGTAAGCCTCCCAGTTATCTCGCACAGATTAGTGAATCATATATGACCGAGCTAGCACGGAAACATCTACCAGCCACATGTCGTGTTGGAGATGGACAAGACACGACTCTCTCTGGACACGTGTCAGACAGTCCTACATTGGTGCCTTTTTTATACTATTTTTTAATCAAACACATCGTAAACATCGTAGGACACGTTGGGGCACTCTTTGGATACATTCAAGGACCATTAGCCCATTAGGAGGTTAAAATGTAAATTCCAAAACTCGGCGAAAGTCAACACTTCAATGGATGTTTAATTCATCAAAACTTATAGGTGACCTTTGATTGGTATATTCATAATCTTAATACACTCTATGATTTTATACTAATTTGAGAAGAAATTTTTGCTGTCTTCTATATGTATCTTATTCCTGAGATACATCTGTGAAAAAAAACTATATAAATTATCTGATGTGACCAGAAAGCGATCATGTCCTAATTTTTGAAGAAGTGATTGTGCCATGTCGTGTTGTGTCCGTTTCCCGTGTCCGTATTTGTGTTCTTAGTGTAGGACAAATGGTAATCGGTAAACATCCTAATTTTGCATTTTTAGCAAGTACTTCATGTCATGCAACACCCCTAAAGTTCGTTACTAGACTCGTCGCCGGTGGCCCCATTGATAAGTGGCCTGCATTCCTGGAAAAGAGACTTATGGAACATTTGGTAATAGCCACTTCACCATACATGGCCAATACAGACTTGATTGAATTTCAAAGAATCAGAATGAAGAACCAAGATATGAAACATGTGGAAAGGCTATAAGCCAAACTCTTATTTGGTCTATACAAACACACTTCCCAATGTAGCAATGTACCTCCACATTTTGATGTTTCAGACTAGAAAGGTGGAAATCAGGTATATACCATTAATAGATCGATGGAGAATCAAAAGTAAACAACGATTGTTTCGAAAATAAGTTCGGATAAGACCCTGAAGTAGTTTGCTTCAAATTTCAGGGCATGGTTGTCGAAACTGACCCAAGGCAACTCATGCCAAGGCGAGGAACTTTGAAAGAAATGCGCTTGAGGTGCACGATTTTGTGAGACACAATTGAGTAGTGAGGTGAGAATTTTAGATCATAATGATTACTTATGATCAGCTAGAGGGATTTATGGCAACTCAATTAACCAATATGTGGAAGAAGTAATCAGTGCCTTAGCCCTCTTTTTTATCTTATCTCCGGGTTTACTCTTCTTCTTCTTGTCCTTTGCTTCGTCTTCTGTACTTCTTCCACTTTTCTTCTCTTCTTCACGTCGCTGCAGGAGGAACAAAAATGTACAGGCTCTTTCTCATTTCCCCTACTTCATCAGCTCTATTTTCTACTCCTCTTCTTCCCCTATGCTTCTCGTCTTCTTCGTCTTTTCTTCTTCAGCTTGTTGGATCCTTTTTTTTCTCCATCCTCCTTTTTTACCAATGCTCCAGGTTCTTCTTCTTCTTCTTCTTCTTCTTCTTCTTCTTCTTCTTCTTCTTCTTCTCCTCCTTCACTATTTTCCCTCTATTTCAGCCTAAAATGGATGATAAGTAGATTTAATTTGCATTTCATTCGACATGTCTTTCCTTGAATTGACTATTTTGCACTCATCAAAGAAAGGTGTTGGCTGTATTTATCTAAGAAGGATGTTGATACGAAATCTGATAGTCGCTTTTATGAATTTTGGCATTGTAGATGCCTCTTAAAACTCTGTATTTGTGTATGTAAGAAGTTCATTTCCATCTTCTAGAACCTTGGTAACATGCCTTTGTTGTATTTTGTATTATTAATCCAAAATGCGCGCGCAACTACAGCAGAAACTTTTGCCACTTTGGTCCATCGATAGTTCCATGAAGCCCATCCTCCTGCTTCGGGGCACCTTGGTCCGTCTATCAAGTATATGCGATTACCTTATCCACAATTTTTTGAATCCTCAAAGACTACAAGAGTTCCTCTTGTTTGGTATCTTTTCTTTGGTCTCTTTGGGATCCATACCAATTGAGAGCCAAGTTCTATATAGATGGGAACCTGAACAAGGTTCAGGAGCAAGAAGAAGTAAGACCCCATAGGAGGATCGTGCAACAAAGGGTGCTTCTGTTGCCTTTCACAAGTCACAAGTATCCAATGGAAAATTTCCACCAGCATCGTTTAAGTTGTTAGGTTTGAATCTTCTAATCTCGTAATTTCCTTCTCAGCTACCAATTACGATTTCATACTCAATTAGCATGTTTCCTATCCAGCATCATACGTTCTGCTTCTCTTTCTGTGCTTCCGAGAATCATAGTGCCTGAAACTCATAACTACCTCTTACAAGGTTACAAACCTTCAATTAAACTATTTTAATTCCTTCTTCAACGTCCAAAAGAAGCAATACTAACTCACATGCGAAGTCAAAACATAGCTAGATCAATTGCGAGAGAATTGAAATAATCATAAGCTGATTCCAGTACACCACCAGTCGAATATTACGGCATGTAAGGAAAAAGGAACGGTCACCTAAAGAACAGACATTTCTAAGAGAGTTGCACGTCGGTTTGTGTTTGACAGTTTTCCAAGCATATCTTAAAATATCTTTATCCATCTAAAACCGGACACCGTTCAGACATTTGAGATTCAAAAAACCAGACTTTCAAACACTTCGGTTTCATCACTTGGAACATGAAATACCTAGTTTTATGCTGTATTTTCCACTATCCCAAATAAAATTCAAACCAGCATATGATGATATATGAAGTATGTATTTTTAACATGCTTCCACCGTGTCGAATACACCATTTTACGAAATCGATGTGTCAGGTTCTCTGTTTTCGGTCACGTGTCAACTCTAAACTGGGTATTTCCGTCCATTGCTTGCTAAATCCCAACCAATGCCCTGCTAGTTCAGGGAAGGGATCCTCTCAAGTCCGTTCAAAACTTAAGACCATAAGGAGACAATGGACAAATTTAACCTAACTCAGAGTAGTTCCAATTTTTTATGGCTAATTCAATTATGGAGAGAGTGCATCAAACTTGTACTAATTAAATACACCAGTCTTTCCTTTCAGACACAAGCCCACAAATAGCACAAGGACAATCATGACGAAACCCTAAAAAAAAAAAAAAAAAAAAAGAGGTTGACCAAAATGGTTCTAATCAAATTCTAGCTCTTCATGCCAAGTAAGTTTTGGTGTTTGCTAATGTGACATCTTATACATGAATCATGAGGGTCAAAAACAATTCAATATGATTCTGAAAAGTGTTCACAATACAGAGTCAGGGCCTGGGCAGAAGCTTTATTACGCCTTCCCAAAAAGGAAACTACAAAAACAAAGTGCCCTAAATGTATGATACTCTTACATCTGAGTTGAATTTTGAATGGATACAATACTGGTGTGTGGATCGGACATCCCTTAATCCTCAAGCTGTGATTTTTATCAATAGACTACAATTACCCCCCAAAGAATAACGCAAAAGGGAGATAGACGACCAGAGAGAGAGAGATAGAGGGGTACCTGTTGAATATAAGAGGATGGGCTGGTTCTGATTCCGATGGAATGGAAATTTAGGGGAGCAAACGTAACAGATACTCCATATTTCGCAGCAATTTAGTACATTGGAAACCCTAGAACTTTGATTCAAGTCGCGCGAAGAACATGTACGGAAGTTTGAAATCTTTAAAGACTCCGCCGTTTGCCTGGGAATAATAGGGTGTCGATATGCCGTTTGGTTGGCAACTGCATTACCACATTATGAGAAAACACATTCTAATTAGAGAAAAACTTGTTGACGGCTGATCCGTGAATAAGCAAATTGCAACCAATAATTACCCTTCGACATCTCAGGGTGTGTCATTAACTTGATTTTTCGGCCTTTTTATGTGAGAGTTCGGAAAACAAATTGATTTTTTATAATTTTTTATGTGATGTATTGTGAGGGAATGACCTGTCTCAAAAAACACAATAAATTAACTTTTGGTTTTTTGAGTTAGTGGAACAGGGTCTCAGCCTGATTCACTTTGCACGTGGGCAAAAAGAGTTGTATCCATCACCACCAAATCAAAGCCTTTCCTGTTTAACTACGGCTGTTGTTTGTCGGTGAAAAATTATCACTGTTGCCTGTTGCCTGTTGGGTTCTTATTTTACAATATCCTTCGAAAAAAAAATAAATTACTTTTGTACATAATTTTTAATTTTTTGCCACCAAATTAAACTACTAATAGAATTCTTTAATTCAATACAAAAAAAATTTAAAAATATATACTTTAGTATTTTACATTTTTTACTTATTGGCTTATTGAGTTGCTTTGCAATTTCTGTTGAATCAAAAAAATAAGTACTTCTGTGCATATTTTTTTTATATTTTTGTACCAAATTAAACTTCTAATAGAGATCTTTAATTCGATACAAAAAAAATTAAAAAATCATATACTTTAGTATTTTACATTATTGGCTTGTTAAGTTGTTTTACAATATCCTTCGAATAAAAAAATAAAGTACTTCCGCTCATAATTTTTTATTTTTTTCCCTTAAATTTAGGGCTGTCAATAAAAATCCACGAACCGCGAATCCGAACCAAACCGAACCGTAGGTTTTGGATTAGGTCCGTGGATTAATGGTTCGGACACGGATTGAAAAATTAGAAAAACGTGCTTCGCGGTTCGGTCCATGGATTTTCATAAAAGAACCATGGATAAACCGAACCGGACCGTGAGAATTTAGTAAATAAAAAAATAAAAATATATAGTATTCCTAATATCACCATTGCAGAGAGAGAGAGAGAGAGAGAGAGAGAGAGAGAGTTAATTGGCTATTTGTAGTATTCCTAATATCTTGTGGATTATTGGCTATTTTTCTTCCCTTTCCCAAGAAGCCAATTGTGAAAAGAAAAAAAACCTACTGAATTGGCAATGTTTTACTATAGAGTTAATTGTGAATTGTGGTGGTATGGTTCTTTGCGTAATTGGTGCAACCGGCATGTACTGCTGCTGTTATGGTCATCATTCTCAAAATTTGTCCAATTATGCATTTGAACTAATGTTAGTGTCTGATTAGTCATTCCTTTTACCATTTGCTTTACTCATTTTTTGGTCCAAATCTTTGTTATATTCTTTTCTTTAAGCAAATGGTTTGCTTCCTTGTTATATTCTTTCTTTAAGCAAATGCGGAATTTCTTTTTTTGTTTAGTGGAATATAATAATCCGTGAATAAACCGTAAACCGAACCGTGATTTTTTGATTGCTTCGGAACCGGACCGTAGACTTTTGGTTTGTACACGGATTGCGTTACATCGGACCGTAGACTTTTGGTTCGGTCCTCGGATTCATACCAATCCGGACCAAACCGGACCGTTGACACCCCTACTTAAATTTATTTACTAATAGAGATCTTTAATTCAATACAAAAAATTAAAAAAAAATTACTATACTTTAGTATTTTACATTTTTTGGCTTGTTAAGTTGTTTTTTTTTGTTTTTTTGAAAGACAAAAAACTTTATTAATCTCCGATCATTACAAAGATTAAACGGGAATGAGGGAAAACTCACTCCGTTGGCAAGATACCAACAATACCTAAAGGACCGAAGTCCAACACCTGAAGGTCTAAGTCCAAAATGGACCATACCCAAATCATACAAATGAAGGCCAGCTTGTTGAGTTGCTTTGTAATATCTTTGGAATAAAAAAATAAAGTACTTCCGCGCATAATTTTTATTTTTTTACACCAAATTAAACTACTAATAGAAATCTTTAATTTATTTTTAAAAAATTTCAAAAATTTAAAAAATTATGCACTTTATATAGTATGATACATTTTTGGTTTGTTGGCTATTAATTTAAGGGTAAAAATCACTTAGACCCCTTCATCTATCGCTCATCCACACATACACCCCCTCATCTTTAAAACCCATCATTCACACCCCCTCATCTATGAACCCGTATCACTTACCACCCTTCCGTTACTACTCCGTCC
>JAXBDA010007941.1:0-16174 GCA_036023075.1 Gaultheria prostrata
GCATGCATGTTGTCCCTCAAGGAACAACACCATCCCCATTCCGTAGCAAACGGAGACCTATAACAAAAATAAAGCTGAGTTGACCTTCTTGACTTTTTGTCCTAAAGCATTATGGAAAGATATTACTCTGTCCAAAATTAGAGCTGCAGCCGAAATAATTGAGGTGTTGGATGAGGGAGAATATGCGACACATTGCCTTTTCATTGGCATCATATAATGTTAAGACTTTGACCTTTAAACCTAATCAACATATATAGAGAGAGCATTTCAAGTAAGAGGTTCCCATGTATAGCTACGGTGCGAGATTTTTTATTTTTTCGAGATCAAATTTCGATGATCCTAGCCGTTACATGTGTGTTAAAACATGTTTTCAAGGTCCAAAGCGAGGATTTGTCAAAAAACAATACCCGGAAAGGCTTGATCCGAGTATTTTCCGATAAAAACATACATATACATTTTTATCGAAAAATGCTCAGATCAAGCCCTTCCAGATAATTTTTTTTTGAGAAATCCTTTAGTTGGACCTTAAAAACATGTTTTAAACACATCTAACGATTCAAATCATCGAAATTTGATCTCGAACAAAAATCTCGTACCGTAGTACTCCCTCCGTCCCTTTTATAGTGTAGACATTTCCATTTTAAATTGTCCCTTAATAAGCGTGTGTTTTGAAAAGTTAGTGGGTACATTTCCTATTTTGCCCTTAAAAGTAGATTCCTTTTTGAAAAGGTAGTGGGTATTATTATATTGTTAATGGTAAGTAGTGGAAAATAGATGTAAAAGTTGTAAAAGTTGACGTGAGAGAAAATAAGTTGGAATTACGAGGGCACACTTAAAAAAGAACGGAGGGGGTATATAAGTGATCCCATATTGGAATATATATATATGTTCCACTTTTAGTTAGGGATCCCTAACTTTGTTTAAGTCAAAGATCCCTCTAATTCTCACATTTTCCGATTGAATTTTGATGATCCGAGCCATGCAATGTGTTTAAAACATACTCCTTAAGGGCCCCGTGAGGAATAATAAAAAAAAGATGGCCGGAAAAGGCTTCATCCGAGCAATTTTTCATACAAACCGCAGGATATATATTTTATGAAAAACTATTTAGATGAAGCCCTTTCCGGTCATTTTTTTTTTATGATTCATCACGGACACCCTTAAAAACACATTCTAAACACATTGGATGATATTTCTTTGGTAGCACAATGAATTTGAACCTATCATTTATTCATCACCTCTACGCAAGGTCAATAAGCAAAGCAGATTAGAGTAATTTCATGGAGTAGAAAAACAATTATGTTACAACTACACACCTTAGCGCGCGCACAAACATTCGTATGATGTGAAGAGCCCGAATAGAGCATTGTGGACTTCACACCCCCAAGTGGGTGGGCGTGCAAAGTGGGTGTGTACATTTTTTGTGACCATAGAATTATTCACAGAATAAATTTAATAAGGACATGAAATGGAAACGAGAAGAATTCATTCATCCCATATGATCACATACAGGAAGCATGACTTTAGAAGCATTCTTCAAATACAGTTATAGAAACAAAAAGTCAAAAGAGTAAAAGTATCCAAGTCCTAATAGAATGATCAAACTATTTTGGAAGGTATTATAACAAATAAGGCGTTGTTTGATAAAACTGAAAGTGAAAGCTGAAAAATTAAGTGCTGAAAGTTGAAACCTGAATTTTTTAAGTTGAAAACCGTTTGATAAACATATTAAGCATTGAATTAAAACAAATGATGAATTAATTTTAGTTCCATTAGTTATAGTGATTCTCTTTTACTTTTCGTAATGGTCACCATGTATTTGTGGTAGTGGTGGAGTGGTGATCATGGTGGCACGACTAAGTAGTTGTGGAATGGTGATTGTAGCGGCAGTGGTGGTGGAGGGTGGGAGTGGATGTGGTGTAGTGGTGGTGGCAGTGGAGTGTTGGTGGTGGGAGTGGCGGAGTGCAGGTGGTGGTTGTAGAGGTGCTGATGGTGGTGGAATGATGGTGGTCGTGTGGTTGAATGATGTCGTAGTGGTGGAGTGATGGCGTCGTAGTGGTGGGAGTGGTGAAAGCGGTGGCGGTGGAGTGATGGTGGTGGAGTGGTTGCGTTGTGGTGGTGGGAGCGGCATAGTGGAGGTGGTGGTGGAATGACGGCGGTAGTGGTAGTGGTGGTGGGAGTGACGGAGTGGTGATGGTGGTGTATTGGTGGTGGTAGTGGAGTGATTGTGGTGGGGGTAGTGGTGGTGGTGATGATAGCGGCGGCGGCGGAAGAATGTTTGTGGTAGTAGTGGAGTGGTGATGGTAGTGGCAACGGCGATGGTGGTAGTGGTAGTGGCGGTGGTATCTATAATAGCGGTGGTGGTGGTGATAATGGCATTTGTGTGGAGCTTAGAGGTGGAGGAGGAAAGGATTAATGCAAACACTCATAAATAATAAATTCACTTAGAATTGAGTAGCTACTTAATTTTTATCAACTTTTTAGCCTATATTTTAAGAGATACTGTATACTGTATCATTTAGTTTTTAGATTTTTAGTCCTGAAATCTGGTTATCAAAGAACCCCAAAAGCCTACAGAGACGTGAATGACAGAATGCGAGGTAAGTTCTCTGCCCAAAATAAATACACTAAAATCATTCCACCATTCCAATTTTCCATGTAGTTGCACAAGCCCTTAAAAAGCAGGAATCGAAAGAAGTGGAAGAACGATTTGAGCCTTACCTTCCTTATTTGAGCCATACCTATTACAACAACAATTACAGCAGTTATTCAAAGGCCATTTATTGGTTAGAAGGTCCCAATAACCTCCACATCCGAAACACGACATAAAAACCTATTTTCGTATTCAAATATAAAACCTACAGCACTGGAAGATTGCAGCTTATTTGGTATATTAAGCGAAGAAGAAATGGAAGATCAAATTTACCTGGTCCGCGGATCCCCGGTTTCCAAAGAAACGCCACGAGGATCTTCTCTCACCAACAAGGCGAGGACGTTGAGTGAACTCCATTCTTTGGTAACATTGCTTCTTGAATTCCCCAAAGTCACAGCAAAAACTGCATCAAAACCACCTGCTCCAGGAACTCCAGCAAATAGAACTCCTTCCATGTCCATAGTAGCATCCAAAAGCTTAGTTTGGGACTCAGGTTCTATCTGTGAAATTGTAGACGACAGAGTCAGTCAAGCAAGGAAGGGTACACTCACTTACTGACTGAGTTCGGAGTTATGGTAGAACACTGCACATAATATTGAGAGAGAGAGAGAGAGAGTACCGGTACGCCTGCAGCCTGACCCATCAGCCGCATCAGAAATCTGATCTCAAGCATGGCATCTCTTGCTCTTAACAATGCCTTCACAATTTCTGCTTCAGTTGGTTCACTGGAGAGCTCCATCCACTGTTCATAGGACCAGGTTGTATAAGAAACTCTACAATATTATACAAATATCCTGCACATAACCCTAGGGGTTGTCGCCAGTGGCAGATCCAGGAATTCCACACAGGGGGTCACCTTTCAAGCATAACTTTGAAAAAAAATCACAAGCCAATAACATATCGAGAAGATAAAATATTTGAACATTCTTCATTAAGTAAAACTTAGAAAATTATGAAAGATTTCGTACATAAGCAAACAAAATTATAGCCGAGCAAAAAAGCAAACAAAATTATAGATTTGATCGAACCTTTCAATTATATGTACATGGTACTTGATCGAAACTTTTCATTTTTTCATTATGAATTTAGGACACTAAGTACTGAATGAATTTTGAAGAAAAGTTTAATAATTGTGTGCCCGGTGTCCTCGTGATCTGAATCGTAAATATTGTAGGGCTATATTGAGAAGAGTGTTAATTAAAAAAGTTATCTTGATCAGACATCGATAGGTATCGATTCAGTTCATATTTCAAAAAATAATCTTTGTATTTTGATACCTATCAATGTCGGATCAAGATAATTTTTTCAAGAAATGTTCTTTCTAACAAGCCCTGCAATATCCACTGTTTAGATCACTAGGATACCAGACACATAATTATCATACTTTTCCTAAAAATTTATTTAGTACTTAGGAGACACACAATTATCATACTTTTCCTAAAAATTTATTTAGCACTTAGGGTCCTAAGTCCTGAATGAAAAATTGAAAACTTTGATCAAGTACCTATGATTATCCAATTGAGCTAATTTTTTACAAGACCAATCGAAAAAATAATTTTAAGGTTATTGAACGGCTCGATTTTTTACAAACCCCCCACCAAAAAAAAATGAAATTTCAGGGGGGTCAGGTGACCCCCCCGTGCCTAAGGTGGCTCCGCCACTGGTTGTCGCTATAGTAAATCGACTTGCCTCGGCAGGGCTTACAACTCAAAGGGCACATAGTCGACTCCCCTCGGCAGTAATTTGCTTGTGGGGCAATCTCACCTCACGCAAACGCATGGAAAGGGCTGTAAGAGGTGCTGGAGAGATAAGTCCGGTTCATCAGGACCCTCTTCATTTCCAAAAAAATAAATTATCCGCATAATCCATGCCCAACAGTGAAAAGGTAATGGGCATAGCAAAGAAGCATGCACCGAAATGCACATTAATTTGCTTTCTGTCAAATGAAGAGGGAATGGGTAATGAAGTGATTAAAGGCCTCACGCCACTTGGTTAGATGAAACACCCAGCACTAGAGTTTTTAACTAGCACCGGTACTTCATGTGGTGTTTTTTCAGCAATGATTATTTCAATTTTGAAGTGGATAATACTCAAGTTATCACACTTTGGAAATTGACATATAATCAAATTAAGAAATAAGAGGTTTGCGTGAGTTGCACATATTACAAATGTTTCACAACATAATGATAACTAATTCCAGTCATCACTTCGTCGACAATTCTACCACTGGAAGCACAATGGACATGCACTTATTTTAAAGAACAACCAAGCTATGAAGCACGGACACTCCTAGATGTCGTTCGTGTATTGGACACGGGGACACGTCCTTGAATTAAATTAATTTTTGGAGGGGGACACGGCATGACCCTTGTCCCACATATACACTCTCACGAGATCACTCTCACGATCTCTCAATTTCTCTCGTTATATATATATATATATATATATATATTCGATGTATGTATTTCTGTCGTCGTGCATATGTGTGCATATCTTATATATACATGTGTGTTAGTACCAGTATATAGCAATACTAAACAGCGTATCTATCTTACATATTAAAAAAAAAAAAAGTGTAGATATCTATGTATATAAACTATTACTGCATACAAAGATGATATATTTATATATATAGTTAGCGTGAGTTTCCACTACGGTATTTTTGGACTACATGTTGTCAAATCAGTTACTGTATGTGAGGAGAATGACGTGTTGATTTGACAACTTGTAGTCCAAGAATACCGAAAATACCTTAGTGGAAACTTAGCCTCATTCATTTATTTATTTTTGTCGTGTCCCCGGCCGTGTCTGTATCCCTATTTTATTAGGATCCCCGTGTCCCATGTCCATGTCCGTGTCGGTGGCCGTGCTACATAGCAGCCAAGCTAACATGATACTGGACATATATCTGATTTATTGTCCTATAGTATGTTGTACCTGCCTCATGTAGCCTATCAATGTTTATGTTGATGGAAAAAGCTTACAGGGAAGTTAATCATGTTTGTGCTTCTTTGCAGAGTTTAACTTCTTCTATTAGGTCTCTTACCCCACCCCCACCCCCAGCTATGTGCAATTATATGCCGCCAAGTAATAAAACTTCGTCTGGATAAGAGGTTCAACGGAACAATAGGAGAAAGTCTTTGTTCAATTGACAAAGTACTAAAGCATAAACAACATCAGAATTGAGGTAGTTGCACTACAAAGTTGGACCATTTAATAAATGTACATTTGCATTTCATATTCACTTGCATAAACCTTACCCACGGTTTTCCACTAATGCTGGAATGAACCTCTTTACGCAGAAAACAGCATCAGACAAGCGAATCCTATGAACCCTGCTAGGTGCAAATGCAATGGTACACTGAGATACCAGCACTGCTTTCACTCATTAACATTCCTATTCTGAAAAACTTCATCTATTACACCAACAATGGAATTTACAATATATCTACAATGGTTTTGAAGACTGCCGAGCGGAAGAAATCAAGCCAGTTCCAGCTTAACTCAGCATCGCTTTATAGGCCGACATATAGGCAGGTAATAAGAAACATTTAGTTCAAGGCTTAGTTAAAAGGCGGTTGGAGGCCACAACTTTCTCTGTTCACCCAATGTGATATTGTGCATTATGGACCAGATAGCTATATGCTGTGGTTGTGGACCTGGTGGAAGAAGGCATCCAATTTAGGCAGAATATATCAAAGGCAGCTAGAATGTTCTCTGATGTAATCCTAAACTGCTGATTTTTTCAGTTTTGCCCCTTTGATTTTTGGCGAGAACTAATTGAGACATGTCCAAAATAAGTTATTTTAATTGAGTTATTTTACGACTCTAAAACATAACAGAGGAGTATCATTTAAATAGTTCCAAATGCGATCACTGAGTTGTTGATGTGTCGTTGAAGATGTTAAAAATTCACAATCGCAACTCTTAATTCTCGAAACATATCACTCAATACCTGATATTGTTACATTCCAACTGTTACCGTAAAATACTTAAATGTACCAAATCGCTATTTAAAACCATGAACTATTTAGAGGCTATTTGTATAAGAAGTTTCGGAATTACCTTGTCTGACCTATGCATGCTGCATTTGTTGACAATGGATGCATATGAATCCCAATGTTCTTTTGCCATCGTGCTTAATATATTGAGACGAAGTTCAAGTACTGAATTTGCCCCCGACAACTTTCTCCAAGTTTCCAGGCCATTCTGAGGCTCGGATTTTTGCCACTTCTTGACAGCACCAACCATCGATACTGTGGATGACCCTCCAGCTCCAGGCTCTCCTAGTAACTAGAAATGCATCACAATCACAAATAGCAACCGGAATTCCATGAACAGAAATAAGCTCTTACAAAGTGTAAGTATTGAATTTACTTTTAAACGAGAAAGGAAAAGTGGCATTTTGATCAGTGTTGGGCCATGCAGTGTAAAGACCCGTAAAATATATTTATTTTCGTAATTAATATTGGGGTAATGTGAGGAAATGTTTAAAATGTTAAAATGTTAGAGTATATTGTGTTATGTATTGATTTGGACCTAATTGCATTACACAAACCAATTGGAGGGGGTGTGGTGTAATTTTTTGAGTTATATGTGAGTGTGTGGTGTGAGAGGAGAGAGAGAACACTCATCTATCCCCCCTTATCCAGCCGGCCTCCCTCTCTCTCTCTACACCTCCATTCTTTTTCCTTCTTCCCTCAAATTCTCCACCAAATCTTGCCCTCCAAACCTAGCCCCTTCACAAAACCTTCCTAAATTTTTGAGATCTACGCGTTGGTGTGCCCTTTTCACTCCGGTGTGTGGATAGCTTTGCTTGGAGTTGGAAGCTAGAGTTAGGGTTTCACATTTGGAGGTGTTTACTAGCCATAATCTCAAGAGGTAGGGGAACCTCCTTCAATTCTTCACGTAAATATGATGTTTGTATGTGTACACACCGTGTTTTTGATCAATTCCCCTTTGTTCTTCTTCTAGCTCTTTGTGATGGCAATTCTAGTCATTTTGATGTGATACACCCTTGTTACAAGCTTCCCATGTAGTGATTCCCTAGTCAATTTTTTTGTTTGATTTGAGTTTGGTTGAAATCCCCCACCTTGGGTGAAAATCTGCTAGAACTGGTTACTATTCACGCTTTTCAGGCAACGTCGATGCAAAATTAGGAAACGTGTAAAACTACAAAGTTGTAACTCTTCAAATTCCTTACGTTTTGATATATAATTCGTCCAAAACAGAGTTCGGCGTGAAAAGTTATGGCGAAAATACTGAGACTGCTCAAAATCTGCTCGTAGGGGCTTCTAGGTCGACCCAACCTTGAAATGGGTCGACCCAAAACCTTCTGTGAAGTTCAAGACCTAGTGGGTCGACCCAACTTACACTCTGGGTCGACCCAAACGCCCTTTAATGTAGTTTTGCTCCTTTTGAACCGTTTTGGCCCGTTTTGGCCCGTTTTGAGCGACGTGCGTGCTATGTTCATTCTAATTGACTTGAAACACCTTGAGATACGTGTTATGAGTATAACTTAGCGTATCCGATGTTACCCTAAGTTCCCTCGGGGTTCGTATTATATGTTTGACACCTAATGACACTATTTTGACGATAACCGATTGAACTAGGGATTTTGAGCGTTGAATTGAGTTGAGGCGATGCATGGATACCTAAACGATTTGAATGAACATGAAATGAGATTGATGAGTTAAATGAATGGCACGGGGCCCGAAAGGGTATGCCCGGATGGCACGGGCCCCGGAAGGATATGCCCTGATGGCACGGGGCCTGAAAGGGTATGCCCGGATGGCACGGAGTCCGAAAGGATATGCCCGGATTATATTGAATGAGGCTAATGAATGTTAAACGTGGCGTGAAAGAGCTTTCGGATGGCACGGGGCTCGAAAGGATATGCCCGGATGGCACGGGGCCCGAAAGGGTATGCCCGGATGGCACGGGGTCCGAAAGGATATGCCCGGATTATATTGAATGAGGCTAATGAATGGTAAATGTGGCGTGAAAGACACGAGGGTTATGTTGGACACGAGTTGGATACGACGGGGAGGTGGTTGATCGATATTAGGGATTATCAGACCTTGTGACTATCCTAACTCCTTTCCTATGGTTTCATTGGTCCCATTGGGTGATTTCTTTCTTGTTGCACGTCATGAATATCTTATTTCCATTTAGAATCGATAGATGTTTTCCTACTGGGCTAGTGAGCTCACCCTTATTATTTTCAGGTACTCAGCAAGGAGGATCATGATTTGGCGTGTGGAAGTGCATGCATGACAACCATTTTGAAAACTCATTGCATGAGTTACATGATCATCTTGGATTAGCATATTTTTGGAAAAGATGAACGTTTAACTTGTAATTCATACATTTTGATAAGAACTTGCAAAGTTTTACCATGTGATGTAATATGATTCGGATATGTTAAACTTTGACTTTTCGTTGACTTTGGGAATGAAATTGACTTTGACCGTGGATGGTGTTGACCTCCACGTGGATTATGTACTATTTAAGTTTATGAAAATTTGGGGCGTTACATGCAGCATATTCATGTCTATTTGCGAGCATGAATTTGAAACTTCAAGTAAGCAGCATAGTGAATGCCAGTGTACTTACGAGATTCATCAGTGGAGGCAGCGAAAATTTAGTCCTCTCATGGTCCCATTTGCCATTTAGAACATCACAGATGACTTCCTCTAACGACTTTCCTTTTATTGCGTCCTGCAACTCCACATTAGCAAAAAAAAAATTATTTTTGTGAAAAACAGCGAAATTCTGCAGAAAAAAATAGGCTAAGCTGTGTTTGTCCGTGTTGATGCCATAATTGTGCAGATACAGATAAAATTTCATAGTTCAATGCAAATGAGATAGATGAACGCTGTATCAATTGTGCAGACAGATAAAATTTCATAGTTTTATGCAAAAATGAGACAGACGAACACTGTATCAATTCCTCGATGTGAACTTTCCATAAAAATACTAGTAATATGGTGAACAACTCACGCCCACCCAGTTTAGTCAATTATGACTCTGTTTTCTTATCATGCTTTCATCCTTCAGTATGATGTACGGAGGCAGAAGAGTAAGAGATAGCATGGCATGATATTAGAAGATTAGATTAGACTGTCAAGTGTGGGATACTAGAATAAAGTCCAAGGGTATAGCCTATTCATTTTAGTGGAGCCAATGTCAAGTTCGTCGTCGATGCCTTGCCAGCAACCTGAATTCCTGAATTTGACAAGATCACAATCAGATACTTGGCTTTTGAAGAGAAGAGTTCAGTCAGTCACTCCCTTGTAGTGCTATGCACGGTAGTATGATTTTTGCAAAGATCGTATACAGTATGAGTGCAGTAAGTTCATATGATGGAAATACTTACAAGCTACCAAAGGAAGCATCATAAACAAGAAGCCCTCAGTGCCGATTAAAAAAAAAGCCCTCAGCAAAAAGGCTCCTTGAGAAGGCATTTACAAAAAGCACATAATTTCATAACTTTCATAGCTTCTTTTGTTTCCTTGTTCTCCACACCCTCCAATAATAAGGCCTTTTTTCATGCTCCTTCCGAATGTCTTCCAATCATTGGAAGAAAAACAAATAATTCCCAAGTGGAAATAATGCCTTCAACATGCAAAAATTATTACTAGATGTAGTTAATTTGGCACTCTTAATCCTTGGCTTACAACCCCCAACAAAAGAAATCTTCTTTTTTGACCAAAACATGCTGTAATTTTCTTTGTTCACAAGTCCAAGTCTAGTTAGGGGTGCTAATCGAGCCAAACAAGCCAAGCACAGTATTGCTCAGGCTTGGCTTGCTCCTTATTACATGTGTTCAAGCTTGTCAATTTTTGGAGACTAATTGTTCAAGCTTGAAGTTTTGTGTTCATGATAAGCTCGGCTCGGCTCAGCTCGTGAAATATGCAAGTCAATTTCGAGCTTCCAAGCCTGAGCTTAAGCTCGTGAAGTTCCAACATGAAATTAGCAAATGTAAAGCCATAAAGAAGAACCAGCAGGATTAATCAAGGCCAAAAAAGAACTTATAAACATAAAATTGTGTTTACTAGTTATCATTCATTAAATTAAAAACCCTCAAACTTGTCCTGAAACCATCTTAAATATGAGCTAATGTAAAGCCATCAAGAAGAAGAACCAGCAGTATTAATTTAGGCCAAAAACACTTATAAACATAAAATTATGTTTACTACTTATCATTCATTAAATTAAAAACTCCCTTGTTCACGAGCCTATCGAGCCAAACACCCATGTACTCAAGCTTGCCTTGAATTCATTAACAAACAAAAAAATGTGATTGAGCTTGGCTTATATTTTTTCCAAACGAGTTTGAACAAGCCAAAATCAAGCTGAGCTCGAGTTGTTTGGTTCGTTTAGAAGCCCTAACTCTAGTTGTTTGGATGTGAAATTCAGATGCTCCGTGAAAAACATTTATGAAAGATATGGTATTGTTGCAACATAATGATTCTGACATAGTAATATTATATTGTTCATGGACATTTTTTGAATTTATGAGAGAGAGAGAGAGACCTGAGCAGAAGAAAGCACTTCTGGTGAAAAACGTACATATCGTTGACTCCCATAAACTGCAGAACTCACATCAAACCCACTGCCAACTTTCCCTTGTGCAATACAATGAGCAGTTTGAGCTATCTCATGCACCACATCAATATCTACAGTACGCTCCTCTGCCTGGTCATGGTCTTCAGACAAGGAGGGAAGATTAACAACTGTAAGGTAATGAAGTAAAGCCGCAGTAACTGCAGTTGTCATTGCTGCAGATGAACCCAACCCGGTTTTTGCAACTTCAGGCTTGCGAGTTGTTGAATTTTCTTCTTCAGTGTTGAAAGTAATAGATGTAAACGGTGGAAGGGAAGCTAATGATTCTGGTGTCAACGAGAGTCCACGTGCTTCCATCTACGGAGATAAAACGACAAGGCCACAATTCATTGGCATAAGGGTCTGTGATCTTCGGGTGACAAAAAGATCAAATGAAACATAGCTTATAGGAGGGTTCGTAAATCCAAGCCGATACAAAGGGGAACAATCATGTGGTATGACATGTAACACAAGTTTAATCATTTGAACTTTAATGGAGAAATATATGACCAAGCAAAAAGACTTTTAAGAGACTTTTGTAATGCTAACGATTCTGACAAGGACAACCCAAAGCACCAAGGGCATGCTCAGTGCTGTGATTCCTAAATAGGCGTCCTCACTTGTCAGTGCTGGGATTCTAACTTGTTGCTCATTCTTGCCTAATTGCTAGCAATTGAATGCTGTAAAAAAAATACATACAAATTTTTGGAGGAAACTGTGCTAGAATTCTCGTCAAAGTCATTAGCATCGACGAAAAACAATATGTTAGGAACAGAGATTAGTGAATAACTCCACTACAGATCAACAAAGTTCAGTACAACAGGAAAGGTAGGGTACCTGATTCCGATATGAATAGAAGTCATTGCAACCTAAGATGGTAATATCAAGACCTGCATGACAAATCCAGTTGGGATATTAGTTATTTATAATTAACGTAACCTTGATAGGAAATGTAGCACAAAAATTACCCTGCAAAAGTTGTTTGCGCAACATATCCTTCTTATCCTTGTCAAATTTCGCACGGGCTGCTGCTACAGCATATTGCACTGCAAACTCTACAAAGGGGTTCCTTGAATCACTGAGAGTTTACGCCAACAGAAGCATCACTTGAGCTATAGGTCATATGATTTTGTTTCCCTTACTGGGTGCGTTGTTGATATCAGAGAAATCACGAAAAAAAAAAAAGGGTTTCTTCTTGGACAGTATTTGATGCCGTAAATTCATGAAGGAGCAAAATAAGTACTAGGACAATCGGAAACATTGTGACACTATGAGATATACACAAGTATTAAAACTTGCCTTGAAGAGACACACTGAAGTGTTAAGTCTTCTAGTGACAATTTGTAAGTAGTTTCTCTTGACATCTGAGGAGAAGTCAATTTCACATATGTCCATGCCTGAATGAGCATGAAGAAAACAACAATTGGAACACAAGACGCAGCATTTCATAATGCCAAAAAAGCATACCACAAAAACTACTTCTCTATGGAGCTAGCAAGGCAACAAAGCTATATAATAAATGCTAAATGATATCTAACAAACATAAGTGTTAAAAGCTGGCTTTAGAGACATTTTTGATATTGAGAGCTAAAATTTCTCTGTTGTTCATGCCTGTATGCATTAGGGCGATACTAGAGGTATCGAACCCGCACTTTGCAATAATAATATTCCCTAGGGAGATAATACAATTCAGTTATGCTAAAAGATAGCTGCAGAATAAAGAAAGCAAGAAGCTAAGAAATGCAGTCCACACACAAAACAGCCAGAAATCATGTTTTGATACTTCCTACAATAATCTCGCAGGAGCAATATATATTTGATCACATAAACAGTTCGCCCAACCAAACTGAACATAGCATTTGGGAGTCTGAATACCTTCTTAACTTTCACATGCTATTTCTTTTTTCCTTTTAAGGAAAGTGCAACGTTATTTCTCTTTCCCTGGAGAAAACAGGAAAACGACACTAACAAAAGTCACATTGAATGACAAATTGCTGTTCAAAACTTCAAATGGGGTTGCCTCCATAACTGCCAACTAGCCTGCTTAGGGATCAACTAAATGGCGTTGTTTTGAATTTCCCACATCAGCATTTCTTTCCCGTAATTTGCATTACTTAGATGAATGACAATATGGTTGAAGACGTTGCTAGTCTTAGGATAGTTGTTCTTCAACTGGAGAAAAATGTCATATGTACTAAAGGGCCATAACTCCTTATGCCAATCTGATGACAATGTTAACCTCATCTCCTCTCCTCAATTCATTACAAGCATAGTGAAGCAAAAATACCGCAAAACAGGTGTTATGAGGAATAAAAAACACAAAAAGGAAGGAAACCTAAAAACATAATGAACCAACACATATGTGTGAAGGATTAATCTTATAGAATTATCATGCAACCTTACCAAGATGTCGGGATTAATATGAAAGAGAGGTTTCACAATCGCATAGAAACGAGCATTGGTACTGAGTACAATCCCTGCATTGGGCCTCTCCAAAACAAGATAGCCCCCAGTCATCAAGACCTTTCCAGGAGCCGAAGCAACTCTATATGAGAAACCAAATCCAAATCAATAGACAATTCAATATTAGCCAGTTTAATTCTCTATGAAAATCTCTTACGATGCACACTCAACATGATATGCACATACAAAGTATACACATAAATTACTTCGTGGTTTTCTTTTTCTTTAGGAAAATAAGAGGGAATATGAGCAATTGAAAATAGTCCTGCATTGAACATATGAACTTACGCAGCCATTAGTCTTCAATTCTGAATCAGACCTCTAAACCCAAGATTCAACTGAAACAAGCAGTAATCCAGGTCAGCAAAATTCACTTCTACTTGTATGAAGAAGAAAGAAAACTTCACCATCCATTTGGTTGATGGGAATGTGTGTAAAAAGAACAGAAAACGGAAAAATAAAAATCTCAACTAAAAGCAAAATTCTATGCTCTGCTTATAATAGCTATTCACATAGAATGGACAATTAACATAACATGTGTGCCCATAGGCATTTTTAAGGGGCTCACACTCGTTGGATCCATCAAGTAATTTATGCGACAAATATAAAAGAGGGGAATTTCTACGAAACAGATATGTATCTCCCTCCTCTCACATAATTGTGAGAGGAGGGCGATAGAGATATTCATTTCATGTTATACCCAGGTATTGGATGCAATGATGGTATGAAAATAGAGTATCAATAACACTTCTCTCGAATAATTAAATGGAAAAAAAAATACTTATTTTTTCCACAGTTTCCCCGAAACCAAAAGAATTAAACCAAGCTAAAACCCTAAGGAAGCCATTTGACAGATTCATCAGTGATTCAATAAAGAACCCATTAATTCACCCTTTCCAAACAATAATAAACCGGCGGAAACTACGATCAAACATATTTCAGGCTAGTTACTCCCTGACCTTTGATCACCAATAATAACAGTAACATCTATACAAGGTAACAGAAGAACAGAAAAGAAAACATTAAGAATCCCAACTAAAAGGTAAATTCTGCACTCATTTACCAGCATATAGCCATTTCTTTGAAAACAAAGTGTCACTACCATTTCTCTATGATAAACAAATGCACTCACTTTCCCTGCAACCAAATGGAGTAAACGAAATTGCAACCACAAGGAAATATTCTCACGAATTCAGCAGTAAAAAATTCACAGTTTCTGAACCCATTATAACCCCGTATAAGCTAAAATCAAATAAATTTCAACAAAATTTCATCCCTAATAATTCCAGTTGTAATCTACCCAATATTCAGACAATAAGAAAAGATACCTCTTGGAATGGGGAGTGAGGTCTCCTTCAACGGAAAATCAGAAGGTAACGCCGGCAGTGAGTCACAGTCGTCTTGCCTACTTCGATGATCAGCTCTCTAGTTATTTCCCTTTCTTCTTCTTCTTTTTTGGTTTTGAAATGGATCAGTTATTAAAAAGTTTACAATATTTTTTCTCGCTTTTGACTTCAATCAATGTTCAAACTTGTATGGCTCATTTGACTGATATTAATTACACCTGACACCCCAAATGTTAACAGGAAATTCTCATTTTACCTCTTTGCTCTCAATTGTGAGGTAAAACAGCACTACTACATACACAGAAAATATACCCAAAATTTAAAAATCAATGGCCAATTGATTTACACATTCTGGGTACCCTTTCTACCCAGAAAGGGTACCTAGACTTTCTGGACGTAAAATGACCAGAAAAAAAAATCCAACGATACAATGAGAAGTGAAGAGGCAAATGCACGTCTTGACAAATATATGTAAAATTAGGGAAGAGTCCAAAGACTTTTTAGAGAGAGAGAGATCTGGGTGGTTGGGCTCCCCCCCCCTCCTGTTCTTGTCCCCTTTCATAAGTCCTCATTTGATCTCTCTTCCTTCATCCTCATCTCTCTATCCCCCATCTGATCCGATCCTCTTTTCTCTCTTCTCCTCTCAGCTCTTCCCCTCCCTCGTGGTTGTGAGTGATTGAAACTCTCCACTTTGCGAGATGTTTTCCCCTCACCCCATCATTTTTGGACACAGGGGGCCCGATCTTGGGCACCTGGGCTACTAGATCCGATTGGTTTCGCCGATGGGTTTTTGAGTTCTCTGACAGCGGTGATGGCGGCGTCTGCAGCGGATCCGGTGGTGGTCCTTCAGCCTGTGGTGGGAACGAGCTTCAGAAGGATGTAGATCTAGTCACTCCACCTTCCTTCACGAGTGTGTCTGATGGGTCCATTTTCGTTGCTGATTTCTTGCGGCTTTTTGTTTTGTTTTTGTTTTGTTGTGTTTTCTTTGTTTTGTTGTTGTAATCTCTTCTCCCTTTAGGCCTATGGCCCGTGTAACTTGTACTTGATTTCTTATCAATATAAGTTGCATTTTCCGTATTCAAAAAAAAAAAAAAAAATATATATA
>JAXBDA010007942.1:0-11913 GCA_036023075.1 Gaultheria prostrata
CACCAAAAGTTTGAAACCAGCGAATTAAGCTTGTCGCACAATTTCTTAGGGAGAAGAAAACATGACATAGCATAACATGGGAGAGCTTGAATGACTTGTTTGATCATAATCTCCTTTCCAGCCTGAGCGATCAATTTATTCTTCCATCCCTGCATCTTATTTAAAGCTTTCTCTGTAAGGAACACATAAGCCTCCGATTTTGATTTCCCCCAAAAAGAAGGAAGACCCAGATACTTTGAATCCAATTTCATGAGAGGGCCAATTTCATGAGAGGGCCAATTAACTTCTACGTTCATCAATCAATTTTTTTTTGTTTTATTTTGAGAATTTTCCCCACACAAACATCAGAATTTCTACGTTCACCAATCAATTTTTTTTGTCTGATTTTGAAAATTTTCTCTCACAGATTAATGGAAGATTTGGGGTTCCTCTAGTGTTTCAAGTTACTGCACCCTGTAATGACCTCACTTGTGGACCCTTTATAATTTTTAGTATTTGAGATCGGATCCGTTCAATTTGTTGGGAATGTTAAGTAGATCATTCATGTCAAAAATCAAATTAATTGGATATTGGTAGTCTTATAATCGGATATTTTACTATAATAGATGGTCAATACCATTTAGAGAATTCTGTATAAGATAAATTTGTCTGAAATGTGTGTCTAATAATCTTTGGTAATCATAATTTATTGTAAGTACCCATAATGTGTTCAACAATTTGAAAAAATGAACGATTTATATACCAAATGAAAATTTCAGAGGGCCCACTATTCAGATCACTGCGGGATGTAGTGACTTGGGTCACTATGGGAACCTCAAGTCCAAATTAATGTGAAGAAATTTGCCACATAATTCGTAGTTTCACTTAAATTATATTGTTGGCCCATTTTTGACCTTACAATTTTGCTACTATTATCCAACTGGAGGGATAATACGAATCCGTAGTGACCCAAGAAACAAGATAAATGTTTTTTCTAGTATCGACTCCCAAATTTTGTGACTCCGCTCCGCTAATCGTCCCAAATTACAGGGGGGAGACAGATTTTTTGATTGAGAAGATATTTGAAAGGATGAAAACTAAAAGCATGAGCCCAAGTTTGCAATTGTAGCATTTTTTGACTTGGATGCCAGAGATAAAAAAGAAGAATTTTGTCTTTGTTAGCTTCCAACTCAGTACCCAACCCTAGCAAGTAGATCGATCGATGTACACTTGTTTGGTCTCGCCCCACTAGAAACGCGTGTGCTTAACGTGTTGCTTGGCGTTCCACTCCTCTCCCCTCCATACCCTCCTCATCATTCATAGGAACCGGATGTTACACAGCGTGCTGTGCGGCCAATACTGATGTCATGCTGGCATCGTTCCGTCGATCGGGTATCATTTAGTGCGCCAGCAGCGGCCGCACAGCAAGCTGCGCATCACCCCCGGATCCCCATCATAGATTAAAGAAGGGTCTTGCTAACCTCCACCCAATTATAAGTTGAGGATAATACGCGTATATATAATGATGAACTAAATTCGGATATCAAGGCATGTTTCACGAATTTCAATTAATACATATTTTCAATGATATTAATACATTTTTTTTTGGATACATATGCATTTTCTACTTATCATCATCCACCATATAGGCAGAGATTAGCATTTTTTTTTTTAAAAATGAACTTAGTCGAATTTGCTTTCTCTTTGTAAAAAATTGAACTTGATCGAACTTCAAGAGATAATGAATAACTGGGTTTATTAATAAGATGTACGGCTTAAATTTGAAATTATATTTGTCATTCATTAAATAATAGCGAGTCACACAATTACTGACATCCAATCAAGCTGAATTTCTTGGAAGGTAAAGAAGTAATAAGGGGTTTCTCAATTTCAAAAAATTGTTTTCCATACCTTTGTTTATTCCTCAATTTGAAATTATGATGTCCTTTTCCGGTTTTCCCTTGATTTTTTTTTTCTCGGCGCAAATTGAATTGTTTGAGGAATGGCTTGTATCTATTGCGAGTCAATTACGATGTGCCAATCATTTCTGGTGCCATATAGAGGGAGTGGGGTGACTACTGGCGACATTTTGATAATCAACCTTATACCAAGAATTTGGATCACCAAATGTCACAACTTTCAAGGCCCATCAAAGGGCAAATAGCCACTAAGGCACCCAATACAAGGGATGAAGATGGGGTCTTAAGTCTTATTCTTTTTTTTCTTTTTTTTTTAATATAGTAGGATGTCCGAGTCACAGTTTGCAAGACCTTGATTAATTCTAGAATCCTAAATGACAACTAGTAGGGGTGGAGCCTTTACGGGGACCGGTGGCACAGGCCATTCCCATGTCTCCACCTCCCATGCACCAACATGTATTTTTGGGACTTTTATGCATGATTGGTCTTAGAACACATGATTGGTCTTAGATCACGAAGGCCAATGGCTCCTTGGTTATTATGGAAAGCTTCAAGCTGTTTCAATATTGGAAGCTGAACTCTGGGGAATTTACAGGGGACTCACAATCATGCTCGAGAAGGGATACTCCAATATCCTTGTTGAATCGGACTCACTCACAGCAGTCCAGCTGATCAATGCTGATTCCGTGACTGACCATCCACTTAGCAGTCTGATTCTTGATTCCAAACTGCTCATCGGACGAACACAGTCCTCTATCAAGCACATCTACATACAGAGAAGCAAACACTAGTGCAAATCACTTGGCTAGGTTGGGCGCTGAGCAGCAGGAAGAGTTGATCGTGATTGAGGAATCTCCTCAATCAGTCCGTATTTTTGTGAGGGATGATTGGCTCGGGAGGAGTCATGCTAGGGACTGAGCCCTCTTGTGTGTTTCTAATGATTGAACTCAGAATGTTAGCTCTGTTTTAACCTTTTGTATTTCCGTAGCACCAAAAAAAAAAAAAAACAACTATTTTTTTGGTGTAAATAGTCATCCGTTCCAAAAAAGAATATTGTTGGGTCAGTAAAACGACATCTTAAAAAATGCATTTTTTTCAAAGAATTTCTAACTTTTTTTTCTAAGATACTAAATAACGAGTTTTTTTTTCTTTCAAAAAGTTTGAATTTGTTCCAAGGAAAATATATTCGTCATATGTTTACGGCTTGACGGATCAGACATTAATATTTGGAACAGTGGGAGTTGATCGTTTTCGGTGCCACAGTCAAATTCAAATCCTGACTCTGCCACTGACAACGAGCAATATTTCCAATGACAGGTTTAATTTTTTCGTTGATTGTGAAAGTCAAACCTGCTAACTTGTGATTCAGGAGATGAGATAACTTCTTCTTATCCTACAATTTGTTTCATAATGAGAAGTGTAAACATATAGTTGCCAATATCATTTGCATCTCTCAATCAAATGCTATATAAATATATTTGACTCATGTTTAATCGTTTTGGGACCATCTATTACTATAAAAGCCACCAGACCATAACCTAACCCAAAGAAGCATTCACATATAATAGGCATTTCCGTTCACATTGACCATATTTCTAAAGCCCCACTTCCATAGATTGGTTGTGACTAGGGGTGGGTGATGTGCACTCGGGTGCTATGTACTCATCGGCTATCCGATCATGTTTTGGACGGCCCGGATGCATTCAATAATTTTAATTTAATTTTGATTTATTTTTTATTAGTAAAAAATCAAAACACGTCCGGACTGTACAAAAGACAATCGGATGACCGAGGGGTGCACAACACCCACCCCGTTTCCGATTGGTTATCTAATTAGGTTCTAAGTAGTTTATCATGATAAGGTTGCATTTATTTTCATTATTATGGGTTTGGATTATTGATGTTGATTTGGATTATTGATGTTGATTTGTCTATAATTATATAATCTAAAATACCAAAAAGATATAATATCTAGTTGCTGATAAAAAAAAACATCTCTATATATTTAGTTGTACCAAATTTTAGGCTGATGTTTGGCAAAATTTTAGATATCCTTACTAATCTTGGTTCATTTAATCTTTGTATCCCTTTTCAAAGATTTATGAAATTTTTTTCGCTGATAAAACAAAATCTTGGTCCCGTTGAGCCCTTTTGAAAATGACTCAAGAGTTATAAATTAGTCCAAAAGTATGGCTTGCAATATTATAATATGATTGTTGAGTTTTTAATGAACTCAAGCTTGAGCATCAAATAATTCGCGAATTGCTCGGTTCATTTACAACTCTGCGAAGGTGGAATATATATATATATATATATATATATATATATATATATTATTTTTCTCTAAATGTCATTCCAGAACCTCAATAATCCATATCGCATAATGCGTGATTTGGAGCTGAATCTGGGTTTGAAGTTCTGTGTTTGAGTTGATCATGTTGTCGGTTTGTGGGGGTTTATGAGCTGCCACAATTATGCTGATGTGGATTAGAGTATGGAGTTTTTGCCTTTTTGGTTTTAACTTTTGGTAATTAAATTTAAATTGTAAGAAAGGGGAAAAGTTTACGAGGATAGAAGTAGGGGTGGGCATCGTGTCGTGTCATCTCGTATTCGTGTCAGAATTCTCTCAACCCTAACTCGATCTGTTTAGTTTTTCGTGTTATCCTATCATGTCATATTCGTGTTTCGTGTCAGAAATAGCCGACCATAATCCGCTGTCGTTTCATGTAAAACATTTCCCTTTACATGAAAAAATTAATGATTTTTGGGAATCAGAGAAAGTTCATTGCAAAAAAAAAATTACGTTTCAAATAAAATGTATGTTTAGATATGCCTACAATAATTTTGGAGTTTGATTTTTATTTCTAGATACCTGTTCATTCTATTTGAAACACAAATTTTTTCCTCACAAATTTTTCCTTTGACAACTTTAGAGACTGCGGATGGATTAAAATTTATAGTTCCTTATAATTTGCGCAACCATCGCTAATTTATTTGTCCCACCATTTTAATTTCCAACAAGGGTCATAATATTTCATTTTAAAAAATAACTTTTTGGTGGATAAAACCCTTAATTTCAATTTTTAAGTTGGGGAAGACAAATAGGCCGAAGATGGGCTGAGTCTACGGCTAGGTATTTCTGTGGGTCTTGTACTCATGGCTTCAATAAGGGCCCACTCAACCAAGTACACGGTTAGAAAGCCCATATGTAATGGCCGTAAACTTAGGTACTAGGCCCAACCACAAACAATACTCCCTCCGCCTCTTTTTAAATATCCAGTATAAGAATACGTGTAATTTCAAACCCTCAAAAAAAAATATATATATATCCATATAATTTTTTAATTTGTTTTATACCAACTTAATGTGCTCATTGAGCATTTTAATTTGGTGCAATTTTTTTTTTAATTCTACGGAGATACATTTTTAATGTCCACAAAAATTTACGTTTCTCAAAGGGGACATTTAAAAAGAGACGGAATGAGTACTTTCTAGATATTTATATTTTAATTTTTTGGTGCTGGAAAGTCTATGCACAAAACTTTAAAATACAACTTCGAAATTAACTGTGTTCGAAAGTTCGATGCCTATGGTCCTATTTGCATTGAACAATTCCAAACACATTCATATTTTAGAGTTGTGTTTAAAATTGTGTTCTTACCATTAGAGCATCACATTGACACTTTTAGACGACTTTAATGTAAGGCTTTAGACACCCAATAAGAAAATTCATTCCTTTTTTTGCTCCAAGTGTATTTTTTAGTGAGCCACCCTTGCATTTTTATTACTCCCTCCGTCTCAATTCCTTCGGCCTGTTTTCTTTTTTGGAAAGCTCAAAAAATTCTCGATATCTTTTAATTTATAATACTTTTTATATTCAATATGGATCTTGTTTGATAAATCTCAATTAATTTTGTTAAACAAAGATTTTGAAATCATAAAAAACATTATAGATTATGAGATATACATAATTTTTTGAGACGTCCAAAAAGATAAACAAGCCCAACAAATTGGGATGGAGGGAGTATTTATTGTGTGTGGGTGGGGGTGGCACCTATGCACCGGAACCAGATCCCCTGTTCCAAAAACCCCATATTCCTTTGTTCCATGAGGGTTTGGGCCGTTGGATCACACATAACCAACCCCCCCCTGAACGGAGGAACATGGGGGGTTTTGGAACAGGGGATCTGACACCCTATGCACCCACTTCGCACTACTGTGCACATACAAGAGAGTGTAAAAAAAGGGAGAGAGGAGATAGGAAGGGGAGAGTACCTTTTGTGTGTTTTTTTTTGTGGTACTTTTAATAGTTTATCAAACACGCTAAAAATATCTTAATAGTATCAAATAGACCACTTTTAGAATTACCTAACAATTCTCTAACACATAATTTTTAGGCTTCACTTTTAACACTTTTTATCATATAACAGACATTTTAGAGTGTCAAATGCTGATGCTCTTACTCTTTTAGATGGATGAGATAGTACTGAGATGTCGGGAGTTGTGATTTGTGGGCTGCCCATTGAACATATGAATGGGTAGCCGGAGTCTATTTTTCATCTTTCTTTGCATTTTCTTTTAAAAGTGGGGTGTGCCAGACCGAGGCAGCAATGCAATGCTAATGCGACGCCCGAGAGACCCCAATAGCAAGCTACTATAATTGGCCTCTCCCCTTAAAAAAATAATTTAATATTATATGAGCCGATGACCCACATATCATATTAAACTGATAAGAACAAATATTACACTTGATCGTAGCTAAAAGGCCGAGAAAGGTATTGGGTGTTTAGAGATAAGTAAGCAATTAAACTCTACTAGCTCTATCTATCGTTGTTGCTATTTTGTTTTCCTCCATTTTCCGTTGGGTATGAATAGGATGAAGAAAGTGGTTGAGTTGAAGACGTCCACAAAAAACTCAAATTATACGGCCACTAGTTGATGTCGATGATGATAGCCACAAATGTTCGAATACATGGCATTATAATACTCCCTCCGTCCCAAATTGATAGTTCATTACGAAACTACGTGTAATTTTCAAACTAAAAAATAATGTATTTATCA
The DNA here is from genome assembly GCA_036023075.1 of Gaultheria prostrata. Classification (NCBI taxonomy): domain Eukaryota; kingdom Viridiplantae; phylum Streptophyta; class Magnoliopsida; order Ericales; family Ericaceae; genus Gaultheria; species Gaultheria prostrata. The sequence continues at coordinate 6,960 of JAXBDA010007942.1, forward strand.
AAATAATTTTTGAATTTTTTTTGCACCGTATAAAAGTTCTCAATGAGATCTATCAAGATTCATAATGCATATTTTTTGAGGTTCACATTAAAAAATATAAACCATTGGAAATGATACGTAGTCTTAAAATGGACTATCATTTTGGGACGGGAGAATATTTGAATTGGACATGGGAAAGTATTAGAACTCCCATAACATTTTCCACCTCAGAGCATCTCCACTCCTTACCCAGATTTTTACCCAAATTTGAGTAAAAATTTGAGTAAAAACTTGATTTGGTATGGAGTACTCCGATGGGCAAAAGAAAATCTAGGCATAAATTTGAGTAAAAGCCTCATTAATGGCATTGTTGTAAATTTAAGGGGGAGAAAATAGCCTTCAAAATTTAAGTAAAAATTTGGTTCTCACCAAATTTGGTGAAGAATTTGAGTAAAATCAAATTTGGTGAAAGATTTGGCGAAGGGGTGGAGTGGAGATTTTGGTGGTTTTTACTCAAATTTAAATTTGATGAAGGAGTGGAGATGCTCTAGAAGGCCAATGCACTCTCTTACCTGTTGGAAGAAAGCAATGGACAAAAACGAAGACCCTTCGCTGACGCCCCTCCGTGGCGATGAGAGGGCGGAGGAAGAAAGCGAGACCATTCCCCTGTTGCCATATAAATACCCATATACACAGGCATCCATACATACCAATTACGACTGAAAAACTTGCTCTACAATCATATATTTGAGTATAGATTTGTGGCATAGAAGAGAGAAATGGGGGGGTGGAGAGGGATACTGGGTTTCGAGTATGGAATAGTGCAAGCACCGTTAGGACCCGACATTTCTGGTCCGGAGCTTGTTGCTGCTGTCGCTAATGCTGGTGGTCTCGGTCTACTCAGAGCCCCTGACTGGGTCAGTTCCGTTTCGCCCCTGTTCTCTCCCTCTCTCTCTGTATTTTATTTGGTTGCGACGTTTTCTCGAACACGTAGAAGGTGTTATTATTCTCCGTAATTTATCATGATTAACTGAAATCCAACTTAACCCAACTTATAATCTTCTGGGAATTTTGAATTATTTGATGGTCTTGTTAACCAGGCAGTGGATAATATGCTTATAAAGCCCAAAAAGTTTGGATTTTAATACACTTTTTACGAACATCAATACATTGTCATGGGTATTAGTATACCTTTATCGGTTATCTCGACATACTTTTTATCCACATTATCCATCGCCCTAGGTCTGTGCTTAGCATTATCCTAATTTCATTACCCTTTCCTGGTTATGTATCATGCACACATTATCTGTTAATTGCACAGGACTAGCAGTGACATGTCACGGGGATCACACTTCTGGTTCTTTATGTTGTTTTTCAGTTTTGAATTTTGATCACTCTCTTGTTCGTAATTACTATATCTAGCCAAGTAATTTGAATTAATACCTATAGGGATAAGGCTTCATAAGATGTCCGCGTAGCTGTTTCTATTCGGTATCTACCAGAAATCGCTTTATCTAGCTATAAGCTTGCAAATAATGCAGCCCTTACCATCTTATTATATGCTCATTGACACCTTTTGTATGTGGTGAGGGTCTAACATGTTGTAAAAGCATTAGGTGCGTGGGAGCCTTAGAAGTATGTAATCTTTATCTTTATACTCAACTAAAGGACACTCGGGGCAAGTTCCCAGTTCTGGATTTAATGAGAGACATCGCAGTTGAGAATTGAGAGTGCCGTTGGAGGCATAAGTTGGTTAATTCTTAGTCGAGGTTTTCTAATACTGTTTGAAAAAAGAAAAAGCAAATTAAAGTGCTTCCAGACAGATAGCAGGACTTGTAGAGATGATGGCAACTGTGGACATGTATTTGATTGGAAATGAAAAGATACGAAAACAACTCATTTGAAGAAGTTATGTATGTTTTACGTCTTACCGACTACCTCTATGCTAGAACCCTACTTTTTTCCCCACCTTTTACTACCTTCCTATTTTTCTGACAAAGGGCGTGGCGAACATTTTGGTAATGCCATTTAAATGTATTTAATCTACTCGTGTACCAGGAGTCGCCAGGTTACTTAAGGGGTTTGATAAGGAAGACTAGGACCTTGACTGATAAACCATTTGGGGTTGGTCTTGTTCTAGCATTTCCCCACAAAGAAAATCTAAAGGCCATACTGGATGAGAAGGTTGCCGTGTTGCAAGTTTACTGGGGCGAATGTACGGAGGAGCTCGTCCTTGAAGCTCATCAAGCCAACGTAAAGGTTGTTCCCCAGGTAGGCAGCGTATGCCCATTTTCACTTTGCTAATGTATATCAACCCGAGTCTATTTGAAGCAGAGCTAGCAATTTTCCATACAAACTACAAGGGCCCAATCAGTTTCCTTAAGTTACATGGAGGCCTATCAGTATGTTTATGCAAATGTGGCAACGTCGGTTAGTTGCTATTTTGAGGGCCAACGGACGTGATCGGCCGTTAATCTCTATAATTCACTCTAGGCCTCTTAAGTATAGGTCTAAAGTTGGTAAGACTATTAAAAATAAAATTTTGAAACCTTTATTGTTTATAAACTGGTTGAGGTCATTGAACCATGTGTTAGGCATAATGTTTGAATTTCTGGATGTACGTGGTTTAATTAGTCTGTTTTACAAGTGACTGATACAGTGTTAAAATTTGGGTTTCTCTCTTGCATAAGGAAGGATGCACTTGTTACAATACCCAGCTTCTCAGACATGATGTACATTATAGTCTTGAAATAGAAGAGTTGTGTCGTTTCCTTTGGTTTAACGCAAGAGTTTGACTCGAGATTATATATGAACTCATGAAGTCATTTAGATATTTTATTCCCCTTCTAGTTATGCATTAGGAAAAAAAACTTCACAAACCTTATGATTTACAACTTATTGTCATTTGAGGTTGGGAGCGTTGAAGAAGCTAGAAAAGCTATTGATGTTGGTGTAGATGCGATAATTGTCCAAGGGAGAGAAGCAGGCGGGCATGTGATCGGACAGGTATGAACACCAATTGACAATTTTCTTTATTATGTAGTTTATGTTATCCTCCTCAAATGTCCACCATGAAATGCAATAGACTTGATTGTTAGAGACAAACAATGAATAAATTACTACGCATAGTTGCGAGTCTTGCGACGTTTGGTCCCACATACACAACAACAATTAGTTGTCATTGGGATAGGTACAACCGGCCTCAAGTGATGAATCAGACATTTTTCATTGATTTTAGACTAGCATTATTCTTTCAGGCATGACAAAATGCAAGGCATATTAGCATTTTACAGTGGACTTTTACTTCAGCTTGAAGTTTATGATTAACAGTGATAAAAATACAGGCTTCAGCTAACTAACTGAAATGTATGCACTAATGTGAAGCCTTGAAGAAACTTCAGTATGACTAGCTATCACAAAATATTGATCTTTTTCTACTCGGCTGGTTGATTTGCTTACAGGATGCATTAATTTCATTGGTGCCAAGAGTAGTTGATCTTGTTGGTGGTCGGGACATACCAGTAATTGCTGCAGGTGGGATTGTAGATGGACGTGGTTACGTTGCTGCTTTGGCTCTCGGTGCAAAGGGCGTCTGTCTAGGCACTAGGTTTGAAACCATCAAATTTCGTTTCACGTACAATCTTTAATGAGTTTAGGCAGCAGTTAGGTTGATGGATTTGAATTAGCTTAGTTGAATTTGATCCTAGAAAACAAAGATTACTGCTCCGAAATAGATTTACGAACTTTTATGGATTTGAGATCTGCTGGGTTATGAAACAAGAAGCCGAAGATAGTCCTTTGAGAAATTGAAATAAACTTTATAAAGCATTGGAGTCATACGAGTATTTTAGTTGGTTTTACCTATCTGACTCCCGCCAACTCTGCCATCCTTGTCCTATTTAACTCCTAGTTTACAGCCTATCCTCTCACATATTTGTTTCTTGTCACACCTTGATCTTTGTTCCAGTTTCCAAACTAAGCAATTCATTTCTGCCTTGTTACTCGCATGAAGTGGTTCTCAATCATCATTATTCTTTCTTTTTGCTGCATTAAACTTTTGAAAATGTCTTTCGCTTTTGTGCTCTATTTTAATATTTTTAATCACCATTTTGTATTTTCTGATTATGAACTTGCGCTCATATTGTAGGTTTCTTGCGACAGAGGAAAGCTATGCTCACCCGACATACAAGAGGAAGTTGCTTGAACTTGAGGAAACAGAGTACACTGATGTATTTGGTCGTGCAAGGTGGCCTGGAGCGCCTCAGCGTGTCCTGAAGACACCTTTTTTTGCACATTGGAAAACTCTTCCGAGTGATGAAAATGAGACCAATCAACCGATCATTGGCCATTCAACGATTCACGACATGGTGAAAACTTCTGCCCTAGTAACCTCTCATTAATTTCCTAGTTTTATTGTTCAAAACTTTCTTTGTATCATGGTAAACATATGAAAGCATGACATGTTGAGGATATAGAAAATGATCACAATTTGGTTTTTGTTTTCAGAATCAATTTCAGAACATTTTTGAAGGTTTTTTTTTTTTGGCTAGAATTGAATAAGAATGTTCTTCCGAAAATAACCCAATCTTTCAGAAAACACCGAAAAGATGCTTTCAAGTTATCGAAAAACCATTTTCACTCGGAAGTGAAATTAGTGTGAAAAATGACGAGTGTCAGTGTTTCCCCAATAGAATTTGGAAAAGTGTTCTAAACTAATGATTGTGAAAACAACTGCCAAATCGGTACCCTTCGGATCGAAGTGCTATGTAGTCATAAAAAGAACCCAGGGAAAATTATATGCGACTGTTTCTCATAAGTCATTTAGCCTAGGAGGGTTCTTGCTTTCAAATTTTCACTCGGAAGTGAAATTAGTGTGAAAAATGACGAGTGTCAGTGTTTCCCCAATAGAATTTGGAAAAGTGTTCTAAACTAATGATTGTGAAAACAACTGCCAAATCGGTACCCTTCGGATCGA
>JAXBDA010007943.1:0-16165 GCA_036023075.1 Gaultheria prostrata
AGAGAGAATAAAAAAAGAAAAAAAAAACAGCCAGTTTAAAGAGGGGGGAGGAGAGAGAAAGAATAAAAAAATGGGTAGGGAGTGAATAGTGTCTCCCTAAATGGGAGGGATTTTAGAGAGGTACTATTCATGTTTGTATTTTAGGGAGTGATTTAGGGAGTCTCTTGGAGCCTAACTTTGGAGTTTGGCTCCCTAAAATAGGGATGGAAGCCAATTTAGGGAGTTTGTTGGTCTTGCTCTTATACCCCATTTGGGTGTAAATGTTGAAATGGATGGATATTTTAATAATTTTATCTTAATAAAAACAAAAAGGAACTTCAAGTGTTGAAAAAGAGGGTATGAAGTTCAATAGCCTTGATTATTGCCATGCAATGATGAGCCTTTTTTGTTGGTTTATTAATTCTCCACCACTTTATTGGCTTAGCTTTTGATCTGTAGACTTGTAAAAGTACATTGAGCTCGAAATATAATTCATGATGCTTCGACGTCGGCTCCATACCTCGGGGGATTGTTTCTGTTACGACTTCTGAAATCACAAGTTGGTTTCATCGATGCAAACAATAAAGGCAAATAATGAATATTCCCTCCGTCCGGATTTATTGGTCCATTTTGTGGATTCTAACTTTTTTTTCATTAATTTTTTTTCATCACTTTTTGGGTATTTTCTCCATACTTTACCCTTTAACTTTTGCAAATGGACAAACATTTTCAGACTTGAAAAAGTATATTTGTGGACCAACAAATCCGGACGAAGGAAATATTACACAAATGAAATAAACATTTGTGCAATGTAATTTCATCTGCAACAGGGACTGAAGAATTTCACAATACGCTATAAAAGATTACGATGCTCGATCGCTTTATACAACCTCTCACATTCACAATCTCACACTCACAGTACCACAATGCCAGTGTTCTAAAAGAAAGTCTGGAAGACCAAGTACTCGCCACCTAGACGCTAATAGACCCCTCTCCGACTAGCCCGACTAACCTGGCTAATTTGCCCGACTAGGTGCAAGTACTCGGCCTTGAAAACTAGAAGGTGCCCGGCTACCCTGAGAGCGCCTAGTGAGTTTTATAACCGTGCACAATACCAACTGTGATGGCGCGTTTAGCCCATCAAATAGGGGTGCAACGTGTGGGATTATACCTCCAAATGGACCGTCCGCGAACAAAAAGCCTACGGTAACTCAAACGTCACACCACTTAAATTCAAAGGAAAGAAAGTGGAAAAAGATAGTATAGTATATAATCAACACCTTGAATTAAAAGAGAGATGGCTTAATGGCTTGCCATTTTGGCCCCAATTTGACCGATTTTACCATTATCATTCCTTTCTCAAGACGAATCATGTAACTTTAAAAAAAAGACTAAAAAATGCAACAAAAAAATGGAATAAAGACAAAAACCAAAAAATGTAAAAAAATAAGCAAAATGGGGCCTAAAAATAAAAAAACAAAGGAAAGGCGGGGAAAACCCAAACCCCACTTTCTTCCTCTGTTCTCGATGGTCCAACGTCTTTTTTTTTTCTTCATGAAAATCACCAAAATTTTGTGGTGATTTATGTTCATAAAAAGTTTGTGTTTTGAGTCCATTGTTGTGCTCCTTCAATTTCTGAGATTGGCTGTCATTTTTTGGCTTTGGCAGAAAAACTACCAATGTAATATGAAACTTTATTTGGAACTTGCATGTTCCCATTAATATATATGTAAATTACAAAAATCAACTACCGGCAAAACTACAATTCCTATTCAAAGTCACGGACATGACACTCATGCATAGCACGAGGGGTACCACACCCAGTATTGATATATGCATGAATATCTGTTTTACTTTTTTCCACCGAAAATTCCTCTACAAATTCATAATTAAAAATTGAAAGATTCAATCCAACAAAAACTACTATTACACTTGAATTAATAGTACTAGGTGGAGCCAATCCAACAAAGATTCAACAAACAAGTCAAATATTGTACAGGAAAAATATTGAACAGAATGAAAACTCTCATAACATGAATTCATCAAAGATCTTCTGATCCTTCCACTATTATTATTATTATTATTTTTTCTTTTGGGTGCAACGGAAACAACTTCCACTAGTAGTGAATGCATATGACAGCTCCAATTCCCTGGAAAATTTCACAATTTGATGAAATGGGTTTAGCCTACATAATTATTTAACGGCCATCGGAATTTTTAACATTTGAAAAAAGAAATTGTGAGATATTCATCAAAATTTATGAAATAAAAAATTTATCTCGACAAGAGAAATTTAAAAAGTATGAAAATATCCTCCGAAATTGAAGAAAGTTCAAAAGATGCAAACAAAAAGACAGGAGTCATTTTATTTTTGTGTGTATGCGCTTTTGGCCATAATTTTATAAATTTCCAATTACTCTTGTCGAGACGAAAGATTTATCTCAAAACATTAACGCAAATCTAACATAAATTCAGTAAAAGTGACTAAAAATTCTACTCACAAAACTTTAGGAAAAACCAAAGAAAGCGAGGATGAATTGAAAGAAAGTGGTAAGAGAAGAATCAGAGTTGAGGGTATTACCATGTGGAAAAAAGAACATCTGGTTTCACTAATCTTGATAATGCAGAAGAGATGTAGCAGGAGAAGTCTTGTTTGGACCTGGTTTATGCTTTTCCTCCCCTCCTTGAATTCCATGATGGGAAACAAAATATCCAGGAAACCCATGATCTCCATTGAAGGAATTCGAATTCGAAGACAGACCCACTTGAGGAATCTGATCATAATTTAGGCTGGAAATTGGAGAATTCATCAGAGCAAGAAATGATGGAGAGAAACTGGACTGAAGGGTTCCCCCTTGAGAAGAAAACAACTGGTCTTGGCCTGCAATGTTGTTATGGAATGAATTTGAGTGGGAATTTGAATTCCAACTTATCATTCTCTCTGAATTTTCAGTATCCACCACTGTTTGTGACCAATTGAAGGGTGGTTCACTTGGGGAAAGGACACTCAAATGGTGATGAAATTCATGGGAATTCCCTTCATTTGGGAGGCTTCGAAACCCAGATGAAAATGAAGGTAAAAAGAAGCTCAAACTGTTAATCGGTGGTTGTTGTTGTTGTTCGACATTGAAACACTCTGTTCTCCCCTGTTCTTGCTCTGGGTTTTGGTCAGGTGATTGGAGAGCATCAATGGCTGATTTCGCCTCTTTCATGAGCCAGTCAATGGCTTCGCTAGGTCGGTCACAGCGAAGCCGATCTTGGACGTCGTAGAATTGAATCGCGGTGTGAGCCGATAACCTGAGTCGCCGGTCTCTGGGACCCTTCGCCGTGCAGATTTTGCTGTGCCGGTCTTTTCTTCCGGTGGACCGGACAATCCGGCCTCCTTGTAAGTCTATACTCTCTCCTCTTGTGCGTTTTAGTCTCATTGTCTCTCTACTTTTGACATGGATAAATTGTTTGGGTGCCAAATTTGGAGAAGAAGAAGGCAAGGGGAAATGGGTTTCTTTGGATTTGGTTTGAAATCTCGTGTTTACTTGGTTTTCTGCAGATTGATTTTGATTGAGAGCTTCTTCTTCTTCTTCATCTGAATGCTGGTTTTGAGGACACCTTGTAAAATCCAGCTTTGAACTCTCTTTTTAGCTAGGAGTTGCTTTTTCAACTCTTCCAACTCTTTAGTGAGTACACTGATGAGGGGTTTTGCTTTTTAGTAACCTGTTTCTAGGGCATCTCCAATCAAGCTCTAAACCTCAAAAATAGATACTGAATTTGACATAGTGAGGGAAAGATTTTGTAATTTATCTTCTTTACTCTTAACTTTTTGTATTTTATGGAGGGACCCATTATATTTTTTAGAGATTTTGGTCTCTAAATTTGTTTTTGGGTCTCCAAATATAGAGACTCACCTCCAAATTTAGAGATCAAAATCTCTAAAAAGTACAATGGGTCCCTCCATAAAGTACAAAAAGTTAAAGAAAAAATAGGTAAATTACAAAATCTTCCCTCGATATGTCATATTCGGTCTCTATTTTGGAGCTTTAAAGCTTGATTGGAGATACCCTAACTGTTTTGAGAAAGGGTTCTGATACCCTACTAAAAAAGAGACTAGTAGTTATAAAGAAAAAAAGTGCTCCGAAAACTGAAACCAAATGTCAGCGTTTGTGGTAAAGTTGATAAACAATCCGGACGAGCTGAGTTATGAGTTGTTCAATTTGAGTTTTAAAAATTTATTGTGTTCCAAAAACATGTTCAAGATATTTCAGTTATTTATCAGATGAGCTCATTGTTGAAATTCAGCGTCATATCGGTCCCTGATAAAATTGTCTGAACGGGATTTAGGGACGTTCGGACTGTCGTACGTAACATAGATCGGACACTTGAGTTGTAAATAAAAAATACTTGGGCTAAGAATTGCTAAACGAGTCCTCATAATTGTGTCGGGATAACCCAGTGTTGGCCTGTTGGGGAGAAGGGAGAGATGGTAAAATTTGTATAATTCCTCCATCATATGTATTTTTTGAACATTTTAATTTTTGAGTCAAAATAATGTTGTAATTCAATTTATTTCATCCAAAAGAATTCAAAAGGTGAATTATTTTTATAAAGATGAAACATAAGTATAAAAAAAATACTCCCTCCGTCCCTTTTAAGTGTGTTACTTGAGAATTCCAACTATTTTTCTCTCACATCAACTTTTACAACTTTTACATCTATTTTCCATTACTTACCTTTATTAATATAATAATGTCCACTAACTTTTTTAAAAAGAATCTACTTTTAAGGGCAAAATAGAAAATATATCCACTAACTTTTCAAAATACACACTTAATAAGGGACAACCCAAAATGAAAATGTACACACTATAAAATGGACGGAGGGAGTATATAATATTAAACAAATTAATCTAATCTTCTTATTTTCTCTCATCCAAACATATAATACAGTATTAATGAATTTTACTTTGATCAAGAATATATTATGAATTTTACCTGCCCAATTTTTATTTTGTTTAATTTTTATAGATTATGGGTTAGTGTGCGCATTTTTTCTAGATGAGGGGGTCAGTATGGGTAATTTTTAAGGGGTAAAATCATCATTTTCTTTATTCAATGAACAAAAGTTAGGATTTTTTTTTATTTCAAGTAGATGAGGCCTAGGTGTGTTTGTTCGCTTTTAAACATTAAGAAATCTCCGTGTTCAAGAAGCATAGATGAAGAGGTCTCCGTAAAATTTTACTACTTCTATATAGAGTCAGGCAGTGGCACAAGGACTGCCAAATTCCCAAGGAAACCGACGAAAAAAATAAAAGCGTTGTTTGTCTTATCTCAGTTAAGTCAAACAGTTAAATGTTTCTCCAAACAATTGTGTTGTCTTGTCTCTCAGAGAGGGAGAGAGAATTGCAGACGAATCCAAGAGTTAGGGTCCATTTATTTCGACGTAAAATATTTTTATAAATTTTTATTTTCAATAAAATAATTTCATCGTTGTTTGGCCGACACTTCCAAAATTCTAATCCAATTATTAGAACATTCTCAATGTTTAACTCTCACCAGCCCACTGCCTTCATGTCAACTATTCTTTCTCAATTACGACTATAATTTGCTCTGATGATGAAACCCAGTTTTTTCATTTTTGAAACTTGATTTTGCAATTGACCTTGGAAAGAGAAACAGTAGGAGCAATTAACTGTAACAAAGGTGTACATACATATATTAAACATGGCGAGAGAGAGCAACTGGGGAATTTGAGATGTTGAAATTAGAAACTGATTTCAGGTGGTTGGGTTGTGGGACAGGACAAAGGGCTGGAAAATGACTTACGGTAGTTTTTTGGGCAAGTCATTTTAACCTACAAAGAAAACATTTTACTCAAAATTTATACAACAAAACACTAAAAAATGAGTAAAATATTTTACGGCCACGCAAACGAAGCCTTAATCTGGTTGGTTAGTGGATCTACTCTCCAGTTTAGACACAACTAACTACGGTTCAATTTACTTAAGTCATGATATGCATGATCTGTCTTTGACTAGCCAAGTAAATGAATAATAAAATGTGTATAAGGCTCCGTTTGGGCACCTGTTTTTTTATTTTTTGCTTTTTCTTTTTTGGTTTTTGGGTGTTTGGCAGCTAAGAGGAAAAATAGTTTCTCCTAAAAACTGTTTCTTCATTTCTGGTGATAAAGAGAAGAAAGCAAAAAGAGGATCACACCTCCTTTTCAATTTCTATTTCTGGGTTTCTCTCATCTCTCTCCCAAAATGCATTCTCCACATTTCTCTCAAACACTCATCTCAGATTCAAAAGTCATTCTGGCCATAATCCAAAAAATCAAAAAGTCAAAAAATTAAAAATTAAAAATAAAAAACTGAAAAATAGGCTATCAAACCCCCTCTAAATTGATTCAGATACCCCTAACTTGGAGAGGAAAAAAATGAATCGTCCTTGTTGTGCATGCATAGCTGATCTGACAGTAGTTGTAGTAGCGTACAATATCATCTATTCATCAGTAAATCCAGGCGCTGCATTCTGCTTTAACTTCTGTCCTTTGTACTCCACCTTTTCGACATTGCCTCCCTCTCAGTGAAGTTTGGTTTTCTGTGACCCTGTTTTTACCTTCAGAGGGGAAAAATTTGGAAGTGACTTTTTACAGCATCTTTCTTACAATACAATGTACACCAAACTACCTTGTGACTGTGGACCTATTTTTGAGTTCTACGAAAATAACCAAAGTTGTTTAATTTGTTTAAAATATATTTTTGTAAGAATTTTTGTCAAAAATGTTTGTTCCATCTTCTATCTTAAATTTAAAATTGACTTATTGCGCTTTACGAGTCATGTTATTCTCTTATAATACATCGACTTAAAAATTGACTTAAGCCAAGTTAGGAATTGGAACAACCATTCGGATATCGGTAAGGATTTGATCAATTTTTGTCCATGAATTTGCCGGAATTTTTTTTTACGAATCGATCAAGCAATTACCAATATTCGAATGAGCTGAATTTTTGCAAAGGCCTCTAAAATAATATTATAAATAAATTGAATGACTCCGACTATTAATGTGGGGCCCCAAAATGTGTCCCTCAAAGGTGCTGTACATTTGGTGTATACTATTCTCATAGTTGGGTTCATCTTTTTTATCTTCTTGCACTTCCTTTTTATTTTTATTCACGTGAATTTACTATGCTATCGTTAACTATGAGTATATTTTGGACATATATGTTGAGTGTTCGTCATTTTAATTAAATGAAGACAAGAAAATGAGTACAGGAGGATAAAAGCAGAGTGCAAAAATCATTTCGAAAAAAAAAATTCGTTTTAATTCTTTCCAAAATTCCCCATTCTCCCTAATCTATTTTGTCTTTTTCGTTTTGGTATTTATGTTTGTCTTTTCTGAATTTTGTTAGATTCGCATTACATATTTTGGGAGTAATTAATCATTCGTCTCAACGAGAAGAGTCTAAAATGTAAAAATTATGATTAAAAGAAAAAAAATTCACTAAAGATGATAAAATACCCAATCTGTGTTTCATGTATATAGTTTTGTCCTCTACGAACTTTTTTCAATTTGGTTTACATATTTATACTTTTCTAATTTCTCATATCCAGACAAATGACTAATTACAAAAATTACGATGAAAAAAGATAAACAAAAAATTAAAGAAAGTAAAAAATACCGAAAAAAATATCAAACAAAAAATTTGGTAGAATCAACTGGCGGCTCCACAGCCAGCCTTGGGTATTCATATGACCACCCTTAACTTGCATTTCCATGTCGGGAATTAGTAAAATTTAAGTTCACCTCACTTTGTGAACACCCAATCCATTGACTTGAACATTTAGCTTAAAAAGTACTTGCACATGTAGCCAATAGGGATGGAGCCAGTTGTGAATAATTTTAGTCATTTGTTACAAGTCGATCTAAAATTAACATTGTGAACTCGACTCATCAAAGTCTTGATTTTTATTTGTTTCGCTTGACATGCACTAATAGGTGCTCAAATGAACCTATCTAAGCTCCTTAACTTGTATTTTGCATGTCCGTTAATCATGTTATTTGGTGTGTTTTATGTAGTTGTGGTGCTTACGGGCATAAGGAGTTGATGTTCACATGAATGATAAAATTGGAGGATGTTTGAAGCCTTGGAATGCGTGAAGAGAGGTTGAGGACTGACCAAGACGTGCAAATTGACATTCAGCAAAAATGGTCCTGACCAAGTTTGTGAAGACCCGAAAATTTATATTTATTTTTTCGTAAATAACAATGGGGTAATGTGAGGAATTTAATGAAATGGTAAAATTGACTAAGTGTTGGAGTGTTGGTGAGATATATGTTGATTGAGGTGTATTTGGTTTACACAAGTCACTTTTGGACTTGGGGTGTAATTTTAAAAGATGTGTACATGTGTGTGTGGTGAGAGGAGAGAGGGAAACTCACCTTCTTCCCCCCAAAAAATCAGTCCATTCTCCCCTCTCACTCCTCCATAGCTCTCAAACTCATTTTCTCCACCAATCCAAGCCAACCCTTGAGTTCCAAGCTTACTCCCTTCATAAAAGCTTCTCAAAACTTCATGCTCTACGCGTTGGTGTGCCTTTTTCACCCCGGTGTTTGAAGATTTTTGCTTGAAGTTTAGAGCTTGACCTAGGGTTTCACTCTTGGAGGTGTTTTCTAGTCACAATCTTAAGAGGTAGGGGAATCTCTATCAATTTTCAATGCAATATGTTGATTGTTTGTGGGTATATCCCTATTTGTGTTTTTAATCATTTTGGAAATGGAGAAAATGCCATATGACCCAACCCATGAGTTCTACATTGTATTCACTTGTTGTTGTTGTTGTTGGATCCGAAATTGTTGGCCTAACTCACCTTCCAAAGTTCTCACAAAATCCTTGAATCAAAACCCACCAAAATCCCCTTGTTTTGTGCTCAAAATTGGCTCGTAACCCAGGTGGATCGATCCACCTCTACCAGTGGATCGATCCACTTGGTATTTTTTTGGGAACAGACCCTTGTGGATCGATCCACCTCTACCAGTGGATCGATCCACCCCCCATTTTGGCCTATTTTGGCTTATTTTGCCCCTTTGGTCTTCGATCGAGTAACGTACGTGCTTTAATTGTTCTCCGTAAATTGAAACACTTCGAGATACTTACCTTGAACGTCATGAGAGATATTTGTTGAGTTCTTAAGTTTCCTTGGGTCTTACGTGACGAGTTTGACACTTAATGATGCGAGTTAACGGTCATGGAACGAATTAGGATTTTTGAGCGTTGATTTGAGTTGAGCTATTGCATGGACACTTAAATGAATCGATTGAGCATGATATGGTATTAAATGATGAAAAGATTGACACGGGGCCCGAAAGGGTATGCCCAGAGTGACACGGGGCCCGAAAGGGTATGCCCGGAGTGACACGGGGCCTATATGGCATGTCCGGAGTGACACGGGGCCTTTATGGTATGCCCGGATTCTAATGAATGGAATAATGGAATAAGACGCATGATGAGAGTGCTTAGAGAGCATGAGTGGTACACTTGGTATATCTTGGACACAACGGAGTGATTTTTGATCTAGTGTGATGAATTTTGAACCAATCTTTTATGTTCGACTTTCCGTGACTTCTTTAAACACTCGTATTGATTTTTCCTTCTTTCGGTATACCTCATGAGCATCTCATTTACATTTAGAATAGATAGATGTTTTCCTACTGGGCTAGTGAGCTCACCCTTAGAATTTCAGGTACTCAACAAGGCGGACCATGAGTTGACGTGTGGATGTACATGTATGACATCATATTTTGAAAGCTAATTGGACGAGTTACATGATCATCTTGGACTAGTATTATTTTGATGAGATGAACTTTTAACTTGTAATTTATGTATTTTGACTAGAAATTTGGGTAGGCTATTCGGCTTACGTAATTGACTCGGTACACTAAACTCTTGACTTTTATTGACTCTGAATGTGTAATTTGACTTTGACCGTGGATGGTGTTAACCTCCACGTGGATTATGTTCTTATATATGTTTATGAAATTTGGGGCGTGACAAAGTTCAGGCCGGTCAGGACCAACGTAGCAACTTAGAAGCTCTGAAAAAGTGGTCAAGACCATATCACAACGGTCCTGACCGTCGCGGCTGCAGCAACACATTAGAACCCGTACATCCAAGTGTAATTTTGAGGGTTTCTCTATAAATAGAGATGTGCTACATAGGTTTAGGGGTTCCACTTTTGCTCTAATACTTTTGAAAGGCTACTTTGAGAGAGAAAACTAGGGTTCTTCATGTTCTTCGCGTATTCTTCAAATCAAAGCATGCCGATCATCTCCATGGCCACCTAAACCCCTTCTCTAGGGGGAGGATGAAGCTCTACACCAAGTAACCTAGTTTTTCTGTATAGATTAGGGTTCTTATTTGAATCAAATTATATGTTCAGAACCCGATTTTATGGAATTCAATAGAATCGTTTTACTTCTTCTAATTTGTTGAGTATTTGGGCACCGGTTCTCAAATACTCGTTCATATAATGGTTTTCAATGTTGTGCTTGGAGTTCTGAGATGGATTATGCTCGTGAGACGGATCGTGCCGCGATTGTGAGACGGTGCGTGCCGTGGGATAATCCATGCCTTTTAACAATCACAAAATTCTCTTGATAATTATCGTTAGGATTTGCAAGCCCTAGCGATAATCCCTTGCGATTCGAATATCAATCCCATCTATACAATACTCGGTTATGCGGTTAGGGTGGATTCCAAACCCTAGACTTTTTCCCAATCAGTTTCACCTTTTTAATTACAGTGCTCTTTAGTATAACAATTTCACAAACAATCAAACCACTTTTTACCGAATTAAATTAGGAATTAATTGAAATTAACGCAACTCAGCCAATTTGTCTCCGTGGATCGATCTTGGACTTAACCACTATTCTTCGGGATATTAGGTAATTCCCTGTTTTATAAATTATATTTTTGGTACGAAAACGACCTATCAAATTTTGGGTACCGATGTTAGTAAATTGTTCAATGATTTCATCATTCTTGAACACTCTAGCACAAATTCTTGAAATGCTATTCGTAGAATGGACCAAATCATATACATGAACATGATCAAAAAATCTCCTACGTGAAAACATGCAGCCATTCTTTGGCAAAAGAGGGTATTAGGGTCTTGTCCTCCTTAACTTTCAATTTGTTGTGAAGTTAATTAGTTCATTATAAATAATTGATAACACATTTGCCATTTAATTTGTAACATCAATCTTCAATTAATTCAGAACATTTGTGTATACATTCTGGATTTTAATAGTACTAATTGGAAATTCTATGGAAGTTTATGGTTTGAGTTTCGGTTTGGGCAAATGATTTCTCCTTGCAGCATAATGCTATTTCCTTTCTCCTATTAATCTTGTAACAATTTCAAGATTAATGAAATTTTTTTGCCGTTCAAAAAAAATTCTATGAAAGTTTAAGCAAATGTCATGAATTTTCTCCACAAAATATTATGAATTCAAGACAATTCAAACGGGTGCATATCGTGCCTGAATAAGGATGTTCATTATAATATACCATTGCCCTACATGCCTGAAAGTTATCCACCGCCTCTTTGACGGATAATATACGTTATGTTAGTCTTCCGTCTCTGTTTGTTTGTCTACTTTCAATAACGGAGTGAGCATTATTTTGTCCGTCGCATCAAATGCACATTACATTATTGCAAGTGGTGGCTAGCTCATGCGGTAGACTTCTTGGATGTCCCACGCTGTATCTCGGGATCGAGTCCCATTCCCCCCTCCATATAATAGACTAGGAATAACGAATGGAGAAAAAAAAAATTCTTCTCATTACTACCACAGTTTTCCAATAACCGATATGTAAAATACAAAGACACTTCTTCAAAAACTGAGATGTTTATCATTTTTTTAGTGCGATCTTTATGTATAATTGTAGTTGTGTACGTGGTATTCTTATACCCTTCTCTATTACAAATTTTTGTGAAACTCATACATTTAGTACTGAATCTCATATAAATATGTGATGAAAAAAGTTGTAAGAGTGCCCCAAGACTACTAAGTAATTTTTCGGGACGAGGAGCCCTTTACTGCGGACTTGGTATTATATGAGTCCCAAGGCTCACTTTCTGCATGTACTGCCTCAGCTGGCCCATATATCAAGTGCAGTCCTAGGTTACATATTTTTCAGTTAGATCTTTCACTCTCGCTTTATCCTCCCGCTTTAATTCTTTTACAAATTTTTAATGATTTGAAATATTTTTAAAAGACGTTTTTACGCTCCCGCACGCACATTAATTAGTGCATCTTCAATTCAATTCTTCAAAAATATTCCAGTAGATGTGATCCAAACAGATTCAAGTGTTTCATCGTTTTGAAGAACCAAAATAGTACGACTACGTTCAACCCAAAAAGT
Organism: Gaultheria prostrata; assembly: GCA_036023075.1. NCBI lineage: Eukaryota > Viridiplantae > Streptophyta > Magnoliopsida > Ericales > Ericaceae > Gaultheria > Gaultheria prostrata. The sequence continues at coordinate 12,398 of JAXBDA010007943.1, forward strand.
GATTTTGAAGGATGCAACTGTTAAAATGAACTCCAATCATCATTCTCCATTCTTCAAAATTTCATCCATTTCTCAACAAATTAACCTCAACTTTCCCTCCAACATTTTTTTAATAATTGGTTGATTATATTAATTATTGGTCTCATTTTAAAGGTATCGTGATCCTCTTTCTAACTAATTTTATGATAAATAAATTATGATCTCACATATTATAATATTTTAAAGTTGGAAAATGAAATGGTGGAGAAGGTTATTCATTTGAAGGAATGTCGCATATTTAGAGAATAAAAATTAGTCGTTCAATTTGAAGAACAAAAATGAAGTATGGTTGGAGTAGTGAGATTGTTTAAAATTAATATTTGAAGAACAAAATTAAAAAAATAATGGGATCTGAGATTGTTTAAAATTAATATTTGACGAACAAAAATAAAAAAATGAAGGGATCATTACTCAGAGTAGTTTCCGCCGAAATCGTAAAAGGTCTTATATTGCACTCTAAAGATTTTATTTTCTATCTTTAGTTATTTAGACGGACACAGATGTTCCTTTAGGCATCACAATTTGGAATTTTTTTATGGTACACCACAATGTTTCTGATGTATGATATTCCAAAAGTAAGTAATCAAGATGCTATGGTAAGTATTCTATATGCAGTTGTAAATATTTTAGATAGTGAAAACTGGCACAAAAAACGAAGTACATTCGCATAAAACAAGGTTGTTTGCTGTGTTTTGCTAATTTTTGTTTGTTTTGCTATAGCATCTACATTACTTACCACTGCACCTGGAATACTTATGACACCATCTGATTGGGATACCATGCACCAATATCGCTTCGGTGTACCATAGACGGACTCCAAATTTATCGTTACGTTCTATTTAATTGCATTTTAAGTTCAACCACATTTCCCCCACCGCATTTTAATTACCAGCTGCTGGGCCTTGTTTTGGTCGTTTGATCCCTAGCATGACATTAACACTGGTGTCGAGGCATTGCCTCCGCAAGCACACTACATCTGCAGCTATAGAGAAGTTGAGTCTATAAAAGGTAGCAAATTGCTCTCTTTGTCCCAAATTGCTATGCACTACCCTACAAAAAGTAGCACAATTTTGGATTAAAAAGAAAATTCCGTACGTAATTTGAGTCTTTCTTTGCACCAAATTCAATTAAAGAACTCATAAAAAACAAGAATTTGGTGCAAAAAAAATTACGTGGAAGTATTTTATTTTTATGTCGAAATTGCATAACTCTCCTTATGGGCAAGCGATTAGGGATAGTGGGAGTAGTATTCATGTAACGACCCGGATTTTCTAATAAAAACTCCCAAAATACACTGTATTTCTATACACTTTCAGGCCCTATATTCCTCAATACAAAAGCCTCCGAATGAATACTCCTCTAAAAATTCTCTCGATCAAATAAATAATTATCAAATCTTTCGAATCCTCCAACAAAAACTACGATATTTCTCCAAAATTGTCTCTACTCCAAATTATCCTCAAATGCTCCGAAATAATCTCAACTAATCCGGCGCCACACCTGAAAATATAAAATCACCGGGAAGTATACGATACAACAGAATAACAATGCTTGGACTTAAGTGGAATCAATAAACAACGATTATCAAGCCGATTTAACCAATCACAAGGGACCTCATACCCGGTCCTCCTCAGTACATGATCAGTGTCCCGCCCTCACCCGCTTCACCTAACCTATCTGGCTTTCCTGGATCAACCAAGATATTGGCAAGATCACTTGATCATCGTACCAAACAGTTCCATGGCACTTTAGCCAAAAATATCATTTTCCATAACAAATATTCCACTTTCAATAAAATTCCACATAATCGAACAAATGATACGAGATATTCAAAAGGAGTACAAAGTGATAGAAAAGAAAGGATTCCGGAAATGGGAAGCATATCATATACTCCCCGGGTTACCTCAAAACAGTCATGCCGTATATTTTGTGAACTCCCAAGATCAAAACCTCCACTTTCTTTTACACTTAAATCTATTCTTATGGTCAAAATGGCCACCGCCTCTGACGAAAGCAATGAATTAGCCAAGGGAAGTGGGTTATGGTACTATTTATGGAGCCGAAATGTAGCGGGTTTCGGGTTAGTTTCAGGATCGGGTTCGGGCTGTTTTTGTTAGATTTCAGAGAGAATGGGAGATTGATCTTATTTCTGAACCTATGAATTACAATGCTCATAGAGCTCTTAAATAGACTCTCACCTACCAAAACATGCCTAACTTGCCTAACAAAATATGCCTAACATACCTAACAAAACATGCCTAACATGCCTAACAAAACATGCCTAATAACATGCCTAACTTGTCTAATATAAAGATATACAAGAAGGGTACACTTAATAATATATATAGGTACTTAGTCAAGTTGGTGTAATGAGCACATAAGACCTACTCATGCATTTACATATTTGGACGCGTAAAATTTAAAGAGAAGTTAAAAAAAATGTATAACTACATGAAATGAGAATTTTCAAATAAAAATTTTATTTAAAAATACGGATCATTACAATTTATTACCTCTATTGGTTGGAGATGCTCTGATAGATATGGTGTTGGAAATATTGTGGACAGAGAGTATGAAACTTTTTACCTCACAATATGTTATCGAAGACTTCCGTATAGGCATGCCAATTAGGGATAGTATGTGGGAGTAGTAGTACCTCTATGCTCTGATAGATATGGTGTTGGAAATATTATGGACAGAGAGTATGTAACTTTTTACCTCCCATTCTGTTATTTGAGAACAAAATATCAGAATGAAATGGTTGTTGTTTCTGGGTTGAGTCGCAGACTAGGTTCTTTACGACGTTTCCCAGCCTCTATCTGTCCCGATCTTCCTTGCACAGAAGAAAAAAGGAAAATAAAGAACACAACCAACCTTTCTTGCTCTTAGAACTCAATATTTGAAAATGTTTTTTCTGGTGTATTTAAAAGACTGGATAATAACTCCTCTTATAGGCGAGGAGAAAATATAATAGGGCATTGTGACTTTCCAAATTCCTTTCCCATATTTTCATTAATCCTATTAGATGATGCCTTCCTTGTTACACGTCATAAGTATCTCATTTCCATTTAGAATTGATAGATGTTTTCCTACTGGGCTAGTGAGCTCACCCTTAAAATTTTCAGGTACTTAGCATGGAGGAGCATGACATGCCGTGATGATGTGCATGCATTACCATTTTGAAAGCTTTCAACGGAGTTATTTGATTACTTGTATTTTGGATAGGATGAATATGTATTTGTATTTGGTTTTCATCTTTGTAAAGGCAAGTTGCCACTTTAAAATCTATGTAATGTAATTTGGGTACGGTAGATGGTTGGCCCTTGCATTTGACTTTGACCGTGGAAGTGTTGACTTCCATGTGGAATATAATATAACAATGTTTATCAAAATCAGGGCGTGACACTACCCAAATTTGAAGAAATACAATAACTTAATTTAATTTTACCATTAAAGATTTCAATTAGAAGAAAACTAATATTCAAGACTATGAAATTAGTTAATTAGTTATTTTTAGGGAAAAATTCAAAAAAAACACCTGACCTTTCACCCAAATCACAAATAGGCACCTGACCTTTTAATAATGTCAAATAAACACCTGTACTGTCACGCCCTAGAAAATTTACGTCAAGAATACTTCAAACATTCCACATGCCTCCAAAGAAGGATCAAAGTCCACTATCCGGGTCAACGGTTTAACAATAGTACCGGTCACATCCAATGGCAACA
>JAXBDA010007944.1:0-16163 GCA_036023075.1 Gaultheria prostrata
GGGTGCATTAAAACCCTTCCCCTCTCGTAACCAAACCCCCGAGCCCGGAAATAAAAGGTTTTCGCACGACCGGTTAAATCATTTTCAAAACCATTGGGTATAACGAGTCACTCTTTTTGGTTTCTCGGGTTCATTCCTTAAACCCGGGTGGCGACTCCAAAATCACTTTTCAAATCGGAATCGGAAACGCCATCGCGTGGGCGGCCGCCCGACGGGTGTCCACAACAATGGGAGCGCCCCTAAAATGTTAAATTTCTTGGATGCCCTACTGGGCCTAGGCCTTGGGCCGGCCCTGATCATGAAGTGAGGGTGCCTTCACGCTTATATACTTTATATTACTTTGGTAACCAGGCATTGTGGGACTTCGCTTCACACCCTCCCTCACGCGCAGCGTGCTCACTCGGCAGCACCTGCCGTGCAGACGAGAGACACGCACCCTACCTATCCCTGGCACCCAGCTATGATACCATGTTGCACGGTCTTGGGTAGAACTCAACTCCAAAAGCTAGCTCATGAAGTGAGGTTGCCCTCACGCTTATATACTTTATATTACTTTGGTAACTAGGCGATGTGGGACTTCGCTTCAGAAGATGCCCGTGCCAGAAGTTTGCTTGTCAGACCACCATGTATAGTGAAAATGAACTTTTTGTTTTGAACGATTCCCTTGCCATGGTTATTTATCCGAAGGGGTGGTCAAATCCATTTTGGTTTGCACCTGAGGAGTTTTCGCTGCAGAAGTCCTTTGACATATGGGTACTGAATGAAGAGGATGTTGAGGTGTCGTGGACTAAAAGGTTCGCTATTGGACCGTTACAGGGACTCGACTGGGCATTGGGGTTTCGGCTAAACGGTGAGTTCCTTGTGGAGAACGGCTATGGATAGATGATGCCGTACAACCTTTATACTCAAGAAAGAAAGGAGTATCAAGTCCATGACCAAGTACGAGGTTGTCTCCTACCACCAAATTTACAAGTTCTTCTATACACGGAGAGCTTGGTTTCAGTCAAGAGATGAGCATGATGGACATGGTGGGTCACAAAAATAACTCAATTATCGGCTTCTGTAAACCTCGAGTGGTTAGAAAGTACGTTTTTTGATTCACAATGGGCTTGTGAGTCCTCTACGTGGTTGCTAGCTTGCTGCCATTTGCAATACTGCTAAAGGAAGGAGGAGGTGAATGATTGGTTCCAGAAGAAGGTAAGGGAGTGGTTCCAATAAGCTTCTTAGAGGTCTCCTCAACAATATTCTATGGCAATTCTTCCAGTATGGAAATAGGTACTGAGGAGGGAAAGGTTCAAGTTTCATGGCTTGTACAATGGACAGCCATGTCTATTATATTTTACTATCTCGAGTTTGCTTGTATTTTCTTCGATTCATTTTGTGTAATGGGATTTGCTTGTCTCCAAATGTGGTCACTCTAATGGAGTTTGGTTGCTTCCAAATTCTGACTGTCACTATGATGTTAATTTACTCATTAAAGTGGTTTCTGAATCACAACAAACAAGTTTGACTATGACCATCTGATGAAATTTGATTTCCTTATCAAAAACCAGTCTCTGAACCTGTCTCTGAATTTCCTGCCTCTGCAAGAGACGTCTCATTAGTGAGATGCTCGGGACCATGAATGAAGGAAGCATGGTAATGAGCATAAAAATTAATTTGGGTCTCTAAGCCTACCCTTCCTGATGTCTTTCGGCTTTAATTTGAGGGTATGGTTCTACAGCAAAACGTCACTATAGCTCCTCGGTTCTTGGAGGTTTAGGGGGGCCACTGTTTCATGGTACTCTGAGAGCAGCCACTTTGTGCATATTGCCAAAGGTTAGGTCTGTCTCCAATCATCCCCGCCCATACCCCCAATAATTGGGGACTAGATGGGTTCTGTTGTTGTTGCAAGAGGCGTCTCGTATGGGAAGCTCTATGGGGAGTTCATCAGTGGATCAATGAGAGAACTTGGATTCTTGGGGTGAGATGGGGTTATGAAGAAAGATATTAGTTAAGGAATTCTCACCTATTTAGTCTTTTTCTGTGGATGTCTGTTGCAAATCTCTCATGATATTGCCCAAGATGAGCAGTAAATATGGAAAAGAGCCAGGGGCAGTCTCTATAAAACTAGACCTCTTATCAGGTTCCCATCATACCATCATCCAATGTCGTGGCCTCATAAATAATAATTTTCCAGTGCTAGGGGCATGTTATAACGCTTCTGGTCAATTCTATTGCTTCCATTTATCACAGTAGCATTTTTTATTTGGAAATAGCTGTGTATCTGTTCCTTCTAATTCAATTTTACAAAACTAGCATTTGTTTTCATTATACACTTATGCAGCATTCAATTGGTGGAGTTCCAAAAGCTTTGAGCTGATGGTTCAGGAACGTTCAGCGTGTGCATGCAATTCCAGTTTCATATGTCACTTCTTTCAGATTGAAATATCTTGGAGTTTCCTTTTTTAAATGTGTGGGGAGGCAATCTACTATAAAATTGTTTAGGTATTTTTAGCTTCTTCAGCATGGTCTCAAGCTGCGTTCAAAGGATGCTTGTTGGAATCTGCAAATTTTTTTGTTGAATTGTTAAGTTTGATGCGTGTACTGTCTTAGATTTGAATTGACAAATTAGATATGTGATTGTTGATACTCTGCCTTTGGCCCTAAATAGCACCCTTATGGCATTTCACGCGCTTTATTTGTCTTGTGAAGCACGGACACCTTGCCAGAGATTACGTACTGGTGTCCAATTAGTTTTGTTTTACGTTGTTCTTAAAGTTATTTTCTTATAGCCATGAACGCAGCTATTAAGTTTGTTGTATAGCTTGGTTGTAAGGTTGCGAGTAAGTCTACTCAAAGTCTAAACATGTTCGTTTCTTCTTCACTTCAACTTTTGATGATTTCTCAGTTTTCTTACAAATAGTTTTTTTTTTTACTCTCAATAACTTTCCAAGTTTATATCCGTTTTGATCAGTTTAGGTCAGGATGTGATTGTAGGCACGGGCATTTGCCAAATCTGTGGATTTGTTTATCTGCTTGATGTTTTAGTGGCATGACAATAAGCCGTCAAATGTACATATGTTATCGCATCGGTGCCTTCAAGCAAGTAAACAGACTTCGAGTGGTGAAGCTGCAGCGATTGCAACCGTTGCCTGTAAAAACAGATTTATTCATTGAAACTCCTTAATGCATCAAATCAGAATTCGCAGAACTTTTGATAGCATTTTTTGGCCTCTCATATGAAAAAAAGAATAAAGAAGAAATTGAAGTTATTGATATTTGTGATAAATTAAACTGTTGAGAGGGTCGAGAAATGAACCTATTGTATATATTATGTTGATTGGTTTCCTTTTCCTATGAGAATTTGGTGATTGCAATGTTGGTCTTCTTAAATGGAGATTCAACCGACAAAGATGCTCAGGCTATTATCATGAACACTAATAAAAGCATGTTGTATTGAAGGCAAGTTATTGGACCTCCTACTAGGATGGTTCATCAATGGACAGTTTGGCTGTGCGCTACAGAGTGTGCCACTTGAAGTACCCTATAAGAGTATCACCAATGGTATACTAAAAAATGGATAACCAAAAGTTGTCACATCACCTTCTGATTATCCATTTAGTGGGTGGCTAGAGTTAACAATGTAGAGGTCTACATTGGCATATTCAAAATTGAGTGTTATATCACATTTTCAAACTAAAAAAGAAACTAAATTATCTAAAAAAAAACAACTTTTTCAGTAAAAAAAAAACAACTCAGTTTTAAAAAACAAATAGTTTTCCCCAAGAAAAAAGTTTTCGAGAAAAATAAAAAAATTAAAAAAAAAACCGTTTTTGAAAAAAAAAAATCTTTCAGTTTTTAAAAAACAAACAGTTTTCGAAAAAAGAAACAGGCTTTGAAAAAAAAATTCAATAATTTTTTGAAAACATTGTTGAAAAAGAGAGAAAAAATAGAGAGAAGGTTTTTGTGTAATGATGGGTCGCTTAATTGAGGAGATGTGAGATCCATTAAATTTGGTTATTGTGAAAAGATTGGTAATTTTGAGTGTGCAAATGCCAAAATTTGAGTATTGGTTAAAATGTTGTTAACTTTGATTATTCTATTGTGAACACTTTTTAGGTCACACATTGCTAACTTTAACAACATTTTAATTTTGTGTATGTTATTGGAGATAACCTAAAATCCCTTACATCGTGGAAAAGTCCCTTGAATGGTTGGACCACTTCCCAACGACCAATCAAACCCAGGGTTGCTGCTGTGCACAGGCCGCACAGCAGCTCCTGTGCACAATTACAGCCGTCCACAAGTGTTTTTAACGATTCGGATTGAAAACAAACTGTTCACGCGAACAGTTCTTCTATGTTGTTTGAAATCTAGGCCGTCTATTCAAGGAACGGATGATCCAAATTGTGCACAGCAGCTGTTGTGCACACAATGCACAGCAGGAACCCGTATCCATCAAATATGCATCACTTGACTTTCTTTTTGTTCTATTGACATCAACTTAATAAACTTGTTTTCTTATGTTTACAAATAAAATACTTATTACTGAAACAAGAAAAAATATCAATATTTGTTCTAAAATAAGAAGTCATAATTAAAAGATCAAAAAAGTTCATTAAAATGGTGGACCTTTTTTACAAAGGATATACTTATAGAAAAAATATCAATATTTGTTCTAAAATAAGAAGTCATATTAAAAGATTAAAAAAGTTCATTAAATGGTGGAATTTTTTTAAAAAGGATATACTTATTTTATTTTGTCTGTTTTGAACTTTTTTTCCTTTCCGTTCTATGAATTAATTTTAATTAATCTCATCAAGAAGAAGAATGATTAATCTCAAATAGAAACCTAAAAAAAAAGATGTCACATTTCACAAAATTCATTGCTCGAATTTGTCTTTTTCAAAGGAAATACTCCCTCCGTCCCTTTTATAGTGTATAGTTTTCCATTTTGGGCTGTCCCTTAATAAGTGTGTGCTTTGAAAGTTAATGGGTGAAAGTTTGTATAATTATCATCTTGCCTTTTGAAAAGTTAGTGGGTAAATAGTTAATGGGTAAAAGTGGAGGATAATTTTGGAAAGTAGAGGTAAAAGTTGGACCTCGGGGGATAACCTGCACGAACAACGCTGTGCAGCGTGCTGTGCATCAAAACGGTGTCGTTTTGATGAACAGCTGGGTCACCGAATATAGTAGCAATGGGCTCTGTTTGGAGCGCTGAAAAATCCTTTTTTCCGCAAAGCAGCAACCTGACCCTTCGTGGGAAAGATCTTATATGTGGCCCTGGTCTTCCCTTGTGAGCTTTCGCTTCCTTCGTGGTGTTAAAACTTTGATTTCTGTGATGAATTGAATGGGATGTGAATCAGTAGACCATTATCAAATAATTTAAGGATTTAAATATGAATTGAATGGAACTTCTTCACCATTACCTTCTTTGGCCTTTTCTTCTCAAATCTCCCATTAAATCAGATTCTGAACCGCCTTCCGTCTTCCCTCCTTTCATAGCTGATACTGCTGATCTATTCAAAGTTTCTTTCACTACTTTCACCGCTGAACGTGTCACCCGCTTCACATGCATCTCATGAAATGCCCTCTCTATAACTCCACTCGATTCTGTATATACATTTTGGGCTGAAATTCCCGCGCTCTCTACAATTCCATCACTAGGTTTTGTATTTAACTTTTGGGCTGAAATTCCTATCCCCGTGCAAGCGTTTCTGATTCATTCCTCTCTGCATCCTCATTGGGTTTTGACGTTTTGGCGCGAGAAGTAGGAAAAAGGATTTTTTAGCGCTCCAAACAGAGCCCGTTGCTACTGTGATTGGTGACCTAGCTGTGCATCAAAACAACATCGTTTTGATGCACAGCACGCTGCACAGCGGAAAACGCACAGCACCTCCCCCGAGTCCTAAAAGTTGATATGGAAAGTATAAAGTGAAGATAAAGTTGATGTGAAATGTATAATGATGATATTTCTTTAATAAGTTGGATTACGAAGTAACACACTTAAAAAAGGATGGAGGGAGTATTTATCAAAGATCTTTTTTTTAAATAAGCAGTTCGGATCATCCTAATCGGATTTGGAGTACCGTGTATTCCACATGGGGTTGTTTGATAACCAAAATTCAGCACTTAAAACTGAATGAAATAAGTAATACTTCATCCGTCCCCAAATAAGAGTATAATAGTATTCTATTTTGGGCTGTTCTTTAATAAGTATATTTTTTCAAAGATTAATAGGTAAAAATTTGTACCATTATTATTTTGTCATTTTGAAAAGATGATGTGAAAAGTGAAAGATAACTTTCGTATGGTGGAGGTAAAAGCGAGAAAAGTTGATATGAAAGATATAATGATGAAGTCTCTTTAATAAGTTAAAATTACGAAACTACAGATTTAATAAGGAACAAAGAGTGTAAGTGATTAAATAGATTTGATAATCACATTTTACATTGGTTAAAAGATTAAGAGTCTCTAGAAAACATATGCGCGAGCACACATACAAACTTCACACTCAAGTATGTGTAGGCTCGCAAGTGGTGACTAGCTCATGCGGTAGAGCTTTTGGACGCTCTACACTGCCTCCCGGGATTGATCACACTCCCCCATGTAATAGATTATGAATAATGAATGGAAAAAAAATATGTGTATAACTGTATAAGCTCCACACACCATACACCATGTGAGTATCTTGGAACAATGCTAAACCTCACGTATCATTATTCTTTAGTGAATGATAATTGTTTCAACCGAATTATCCATTTATACGTAAATGATTGAGACTTGATGAGAGTATCAAACAGGCAATGCGACTTCGGGAAGCACTGAAAAATTACTCTACATACATATATATATATATGTATATATTTGTTTTTTACGAATCATCGCGTTAGACCTTAAAAACATATTCTAAACGCATCTAACAGCTCACGTTAGACCTTAAAAACATATTCTAAACGCATCTAACAGCTCAGATTGTTGAAATTCAATCTCAAACGAAAAATTCCTCTTCCTATATATATATATATATATATATATATATATAGAGAGAGAGAGAGAGAGAAGCAAGAAATAGTAAATGGAAAACAACGCGTTAACGGATCGGGGTAGTTGCAGAAGGGTTCCCTCATTCATCTCTCAAGTGATCTGTTCGGAAAATGTAGAGACTGAGAGAGGGGGAGAAAAGCCATACAACAATCGACTGATTCAATCCCTCGCACCATCACATCAAATGGAGATCGAAAATCTATCTGATGAATTGCTCATAGAGATTCTGTGGAGACTTCCGGTGAAATCCTTACTTCAACTCAAGTCAGTCTGCAAATACTGGTATGATCTCCTCCAAAGCCCTTACTTTATTAATCTCCACCACGATCGCGCCGCCTCTATCGCCGCTGCCGAAAACACTGACTGCCTCCTCGTTAAGCGATTTATCAGCGGCGACGAGGGCGGATTCACCTTGTCCTTTGTCCCCAACGAAACCCCAGTTGAAGATATTGATATATCTTTCACTGTTCTAGATATGAAACATCTGCGAATCTTGGGGCCTTGTAACGGGGTCGTTTGTCTCACCATAACCGGTTTTAATTCCTCTATTGTGCTATGGAACCCTTCAATGAAAGAATTTAGGGTACTTCCTCAGCCCTCTTACAAAAATGACCATATGAGCAATTGGGGATTTGGGTATGATCCTTATAAAGATGATTATAAAGTGGTTAGATTTGGCATGATGAGTAAAGGTTTACCCATTAAGGGCATTGATAAAGCGGTTGAAATGTATGACTTGAGTACAGATTCTTGGAGGGTAGTTGACACGGAATCCCCTGTTTCCTGTGTCCATTGTTTTCATGATTCGAACGTATCATGGAATGGGGATTTTTTCTGGTACGCCTGCCCTCAAACCTACCATCGACATGTTCGTGGTGCAGATCAACATGGTACTGGTGCAGTAATCATCACATTTAGTATGTCAGACGAGGTGTTCGAAAAGATTCCCGTGCCAGAAGTTTGCTTGTCAGACCACCATAGTGAAATAAAACTTTTTGTTTTGAACGATTCCCTTGCCATGGTTATTTATCCGAAGGGGTGGTCAAATCCCTTTTGGTTTGCACCTGAGGAGTTTTCGCTGCAGAAGTCCTTTGATATATGGGTACTTAATGAAAAGGGTTTTGAGGTGTCGTGGACTAAAAGGTTCGCTATCGGACCATTACAGGGACTCGACTGGGCATTGGGATTTCGGCTAAACGGTGAGTTCCTTTTGGAGAATGGCTATGGACAGATGATGTCGTACAACCTTTATACTCGAGAAAGAAAGGTGTATCAAGTACATGACCAAGTACGAGGCCGTCCATTTCCACCAAATTTACAAGTTCTTCCATACACTGAGAGCTTGGTTTCAGTTAAGAGATGAGCATGATGGACACGGAATAACTCTATTATGGCTTCGTAAACCTCAAGTGGTTAGAAGTACGTTTTGTGCTGCATTGTTTAGGGAAGGAGGAGGTAAATGAGTGGTTCGAGAAGAAGGTTTAGCTTCGTAGAGGTCTCCTTGACAATCTTCTATGGCAATTTCTTCCCGTATGCAAATAGGTGCAGAGGAGGGAAAGGTTCGAGTTTCATGGTTTGCATGATGGACAACCATGTTAAATATCTACTTTCTTGAGTTTGCTTGTGTTTTCTTTAGTACAGTTGAATAATGGGATTTGCGTGTCTCACAATATGGTCTTAATCATACCCTTACGTTGATTAATGGTTTATTAGTACTAGGTTTTCTTATTCTTTTATGTTTTGGGATTCATGTAACCTGCGGTTGGTGTAATCCAGCAGTGTTTATGTAATATAATAGCTGTGTTTGTTATGTTTGATGCATATGTTCGACTTCCCCTGTCCATTCATGTACAAGAAGGCCAAAGATAGTTGTCTTTTTTCCTGTCGTCTTCTTTTCCTCTACATTATACATTATGCAGCATACAATTGATGGAGTCCCCAAACCTTCGAGCTGATGGTTCATTTTGGTGATTGCTTACATTTCCAACTTCATATGTCGCTTCTTTCAGATTGAAACATCCTAGAGTTGCTTTTTTCTTTATATGCGTAGGGAGGCAAAGTACTGTGAAATTGTTCAGATATTTTTAACTATTGTTTCTTTCAACATAGTCTCAAGCTGTGTATTATTGAGATCTTTAGTCTTTTGTTCAAACTTTGTTTCTTTCTTGTAAAAAGGCATTGAATCTGGTCATGAACCATGTCGTCTTGCCATCTGCTCCATTATCCCATCCAGTTCCTGAGAGAATAAGTTTATTTTTCATTTCCTCCCAGCTGTGTTTGGGTATTTCCACTTCTTCCTTTTTCGTTTTCGTGCATGACGATTAATGGGGAGGTTAAGAAAATGTGTAAGCACTTCATCACATACTAAGCACACCCGTTCGACGATAGCTAGTAGGTGGTACCATTCCCTGGTCCAAAGTAATGTGACTCCTGATTAAAAAAAAAAAGCTCTGTGGGATACAGTGTGTGTGTTTTGGGTCATCTCCTGTGCCAGGAATGGTGCCAGTGTGTGGGAATAAGTACACCTTGGATTCTGCTGTGTCAAGCCTTTGCATTTTGGGGAAAATGCTTCAATGACAGAAATGGTTGGTGGTGTCTAATCACATTTTGTAATAACTAAGTGCATGAAGGTTATGAGACTAGTCTGTCTGATCCCTGTTGCTTTGTTATATAGACGGATGGGGCTTGGAGTGCTGAACTTCTGTGAGGGGCGGCTGCGTTCAAAGGATGTTTGCTGGAATCTGCATTTTTTTTTTCTGTTGAATTGTTTAAGTTTGCTGCGTGTATTGTCTTAGATTTGAATTGACAAATTAGATATGTTATTGTTGATACTTTACTTTTGGCCCCAAATAGCACCCTTATGTCATTTCACGTGCTTTATTTGTCTTATGAAGCACGACATCTTGCCGGAGGTCACGTATTGGTGTCCAATTAGTTTGGTTTTGCATAGTTCTTAATGTTCTTTTCTTATAGCTCATGAAGGCAGCCATTAAGTTTGTTGTATAGCTTGGTTGTAAGGTTGCGCGTAAGTCTACTCAAAGTCTTAAGCATTTTTGTTTCTTCTTCACTTTCACTTTTGTTGATTTCTCAGTTTTCTTACAAGTAGTTTTATTTTTTTTTATTTTTTTATTTTTTTAACTCTTGATAACTCTCCAAGTTGATATCCGTTTGGATCAGTTTAGGTCAGGATGTGGTCTTAGGCACGGGCATTTGCCTAACCCTTGGATTTGTTTATCTGCTTGATGTTCTAGTGGGGCATGACAATATGCTGTCAAATGTACATATGTTATCACATCTGCACCTTCAAGCAGATAAACAGACTTTGAGTGGGGAAGCTGCAGCGATGACAACCGTATCCTGTAGAACGAGATTTATTCATTGAAACTCCTCAAGCGTGCATCAAATCAGAATTCGCAGAATTTCTGATATCGTTTTTTCCCCTTCCATATGAAACAAAGAATAAAGAAGAAATTGAAGTTATTGATATTTGTGATTACATTAAACTGCTGAGAGGGTCCAGAAATGAATCTATTGATCATATATTATATTGATTGTGTTTACTTTTCCTATGAGAATTTGGTGATTGCAATGTTGGTCTTCTTAAATAGAGATTCAGCAATCGGCAAAGATGCTCAGACTATGATCATGAACACTGATAAAAACATGTTGTACCAGTCTCGTGGTTCATCATTGGATTCCCCATTCTCCGAGCTCGCTCAAGATCAACAATGATGCTTCTACGAGAAACAAGGGCTCAAACGTACGAGTCCCATGTTCCAAGCGAGCAACCACTGAACCAAAGGACTTTCTTATATTTCGTATGGAAAAAATGACAGAGAGAAACAAATTATAGGCCCTTTATCAAATTTTGCTTAGGGCTCCGAAAATCTCAGGGCCGGGCCTGTGCACAGCTTGTTTCCTTGAGCGTGTGAGAAGTTTCGGCTATGGTTCTGGACATTCGCAATCTGCCTTGGATATGAATTTCATCTAACCTCCAAGGGAAGGGAAGGAAATGAAGACAAGTTATTTATAAGTAATTGTTTTGCTTCACTTTCATATTCTACTTTTGGCAAAACACCGATATGCAAACAAATTACTTTTGGCAAAACACAGTTGTGCAAACAAATCCTTCTTCCAAAGTATTGTTCCAAGGAGAGCCTTTCAATGAAAGTTCATCCGGGTTCATCCTGGGCTTAGAAGAGTATTCTTTTTGGTCGAGATCTCATTGCTAGGCATATTGCTTGGAGAGTTGGAGATGAGACTTCCATCAGCCTTTCTATGATAAAATGGATTCCTGGTTTGGACAAGCCATTGAGTCAATTAATCTCGTACAGTGGCTCTGATATTCTCGCGGTCTCTTTTCTTATGAATGAGGGAATCAATGGGAAAGCTTGGAATGTGAATAGAATAAATGACATTATTTTGAATTTTCTGATCCCCAGAGTTCTAGCTATCCCTCTTCCACATACCAATTGCTCATATCAGCTCATTTGGCCGTTTACTAATTCTGGAAAATATAACGCTAAATCAGGATACAGATCTTTGTATGATATGCAACGGTCCATGCAACCTATTACTGGTTCTCTATTTGGTTCTATAAAGATTATAATGTTTGGAACTTGGTTTGGAATCTTGACTTGCCTAAGCGTATTAAGGTTTTCATTTGGAAGTGCCTCAAAGGGATTTTACCGGTTAGAATTAAGGTTGCTTCTCGTCTACATAATATTAATGCATCTTGCCCGCTGTGCGGAGCAACGAAGGAATCTATTGAGCATCTATTCTGTCTCTGTCCGCAGTCTATTTCAGTTTGGGATCCTAGTGGTTTTCCGACTTCTTCTTTGGGCTTTACTCAGGATCTTTTCTTCTCTAACTGGCTTCTAGATTGGATCATCCAGCTCCATAGGGATAAGAGAAAATTCTCCTTTTTTATTTCTATTCTTTGAGCCATTTGGAAGAATAGAAATAGAGCAGTCTTCTCTAATCAGACGTTCAATGTGGCAACCATTGCTATAGCTAAGGATTATACTCAATGGTTTTTTCGTGCGTCTAACTGGCTTAGCAAGACCAAATTGGCCTCTACTACAAATGCATCTCCGCCTAATACCACGAATCCATCTTTTGTAATTAAAGATTATCTTAATTCTAAATCTGCTCTCCATGCCTGTTTCCTCCACGTGGATGGTGCTTGGAAAGAGGGTAATACTTAGAGTGGTCTTGGTTTTATGGCTAGCCATCCTGGATCCTTAATCGTGCAGCAAGCCTTATCTACGTATAGTGCCATGCCAATTCAAACGGAAGTCAAAGCAATATATGAAGCTGTTTAATGGGCATTAATTCATAATTATAATGTGTTTTATATTTTCTCTGATTGTCTTAATGTCATAATGCAGATAGCAGGGAGGCTTGAGTGTCACCACCATGACACTTTTTTGTTGCGGAACCTGGCAGTGGAGATTACGAAGCTGTCTTTTTGTAGAATTTCAAGGTTGTGCACCAGGATGTCCAACAAGCTCACTTACTTGCTACGCATGCTCTGACCACTTTTGTTCCTCACCCGGATACCGGTAATGAAAGTGCTCGTATCTAGTTTCTTGTTTTTGTTGCTCATGTTTGGTTGTACTGGATCTATTATGAGTTGGTAGTTTGCCTTGGTGTTTTAATGAAATTTCTTTCTTCTTCTCAAAAAAAGAAAAAGAAAATGCTTAATATGTTCATTAAATAACTTTTCAGCTTACTCCCTCCCTCCGTCTCAATTTGTTGGACCCTTTTGGGGAATCCAACTTATTAAGGGATGTGAAAACTCTATATTGTTTTTTCTGTTTCGCCCTTAAGTACTCCAGTCGATATTAATGTGGCCAATTTCGTTTTGATTTTCACCTCGCTTAGTTTCCATCTCAATTTGAGTTTATAGTCGTTTTTATCTTAGGGTTCGTTTATCCCGGAGTATATTTTACCCATTTAAATTAGTTGCTCTGTCAAAAAAACTCCCGGTTTTTTCCCTCATTGACAGAAGAAAATGGGTACCAGATATTTTGACTTACGTAGAAATAGCTGCTCACCTTCAATAGCCAGAGAAGATTACCTATGCAGCTTCAAAATGTTGAATTCATAACAATTTAAGCTAACAGAACTTGGGAAAAATTGCTGTTGGCTATCATGTTGGAGTTTAATGAGGTTATAGAATTGCGAGAAAACGGAGATCAATTTTGTATTCGATAGCGCCTTTTTTTTTTTCCTTTTTTTATTATAAACATTTTCTGGTTATTGCGGAGGACAGCTGTTAATGAAGGAATGTGTTGTAACCTGTACAAGAAAGTATTTTGATAATTGGTGCAAGTAATCTTCGCCGTGTGATGTTTTTATCCCTTTCATTATTGAGAAGTTCTATTTCTCTCATAAAATAAGTGGAGAATTCATGCAGGTTGTCTTTTCACCATAGATGGAACACCAAGAGTTTGTATGAGTGGTGGAAGTGCAACAAGTGCCATGCCATGTTAATTACTTGTATTTTTTTATTGCCACAGGATCTTAAACAAACTATTTCATATCTGCTAGCTAAAGAGTTGGAATTGGTGCGCGAAGCTCTGTAAGTCTCCTGTATTAGTCCCTGTTCGAGCTATTCTTTTTCACCCTTCATCAACTTCTTTGATGACAATGTAGTGGCTGACCACATATTGGCTTGCTCTGATAGAGAGGGATAGAGAGAGGGCACCATTTTTTTTATGAACTGTGCTGGTCAGAAAAGACGCAGTGGAGAGGCCTTTATCATACACCCTGTTGAACTTGCACTTATTCTGGGAGACCTGGTGAGTTGCAAAGTTCTGAAGCATTCTTCTGTTTAACAAAGTATTTATCTTGGACAGCATCTTGATTATCTGTCTTTGTTGTGATCAGCAACTTTTGTTTACAATAGACTACTTTTCTAGGAGTTGGATTGAGAGTCAATTGCTGCTGGTTTGTTAGATGATACAGTTGAGTATACGAATGTTGTTACTTTTGAAAGAATAGAGAAGGAATTTGGTCCTATCGTTCGCCACATTGAAGAATAAGGCAAACATGCTCCCCATAGGAGATGGTTCACATCTGGCTAATGAAAAGTTGTAATACATGTTTGTCAGTTTTTTGTCAAAACAGCAACCAACTAATTTAGCAGAAAATAGCTCAAATTTGAAACGATAGAAATACTATCAGAACATGGAAGTCTGATTGTTGAAAGGAAATATTCCCCCATATTCATCCTTGGTAAACCAAATCTTCCCTTGCTCTTTTTCTGTTAAATAAATATTTACGTCAAAATCTTTTACTCGCAAACTTTAGACAAAAAGCTTTGGCCAAAGTATATAGAAGTAGTGTAAAGCTGCATAATCAGGAAAACTAACAGCAAAAAAATTCGAGATGGAACAAGAAGAAAACAAAATAGGAGGCATAAAAACTGATCCCAGAGTCCCTAGAGGCTATACCAGGGTACCAGAAAAACAGTTTCCGATATAGTCAATTAGCTTGAATAGACAATTCGAGCGAAAATTTAAGAAGGTCATACTCTCTCTCAAGACTTATGCAATGAGGTATTGACAAACCATGTAATTAGCATATAAGGAAATATTAAGCTTTCCCTTTATTTAAGCTTGGAAGAAGATTCTGATTTGATGGCAATCTGCATACTGAATCAGAATCATAGTAAGTAAAGAATTCCACTTTTAACAACTTTTAAGTTGCTTTTAGAGATACTCTTTTCCTTCACCTTCTTGCTTGTTTCTTCCTCACGAGTGTGATGAAGATCATTTTTTTCCCAACATTTATATTTTGCATAATTCTGTATTTTACTTCAATTATCCTCTCCCCGAAACATGCTTCGTGGCTAACCTTGTTAGATGAGAAACAAAGATGTACAATTGAAGGGCTTGGAAAGCGGATGTTACGTTATGTGCAGCATTTCTATGTGCCTATGACAAGATCAAGTTTTTGGCATTTTAGAAGAAGAACACCTTTGTTTGCTCCAAACGCTCCAGCTGTACTACTTGCCACTCTTTTCTACTATATATATTTTACTCTTCTTCTTTAGTTGTAACCAATTATGTAAACTCTCTGCTCTCTATAGCATTTCTTCCGTATCCCCTTCCGAATATAATAGTGCCCTTGCTATAAGAATGATTCTACATTAATTGACGCTGGTAACAGAACTAAACCGTCCATGTAGCTCCTCGGTTCTTGAAGGTTTAGGGGGCCACTGTTTTAGTGGTATTTTGTTCATATTGTCAAACGTTAGGTCTGTCCTCAACTATCCCCACCCATACCCCCAATGATTGGGGACTAGATGGGTTCCGTAATTGTTGTTGTTGTTGGTAACAGAACTAAACCCATGATCCAATGTGCCAACATAATAACCCAGTTGATGTAATTTAATATCTTGATACAAGTTACAAGTTCCTTTGTGGTTTTTCCCTTTCTTGCTCTAAAATTTCTACACAATGTTTTATGTGCAGATATGGCTCTCATGTCAAAACATATATATCTGACAATCAGCATGATCCTCACAAAGCTCTCAAACCGTCCCTTTCAATCAAAGCACATCAACGGAAATTTTTTAAAGTGTCATGGCATTGCTCACTCCCTCTCCCCATGTGCATATCTTCTAATCACCATTTGACTCATGTTGCTGCTGATTGCAAGCGTGTTTCTACAGACAACTTCAAAACTTATAAGCAGTGACGGACGTAGGATTGCAATTTTTGCGGGTGCCACTCGTCAATAATTTTATAGGAGTAAAAAAGTCTAACAGTGTACTAAAAATAATCCCAAACTACCCTTCTGTTAGCTCCGTAAGTCCGTAACCCCCTACCGTTATATGATGACCTAATTTGCACAAATAACATGTGTGATGTTCCAATATTACCCCTTTCCTCCTTCCACTATATTTCTCTAACCCTACATCATTAAATATAGTCAACAGAACATCACCATCACCGCCACCCATCACCTCCTCCCCTCGTTTCCCCCATCTCCGTCGCTGCTAGCTTCCACAGCACTCTCCTTGGCCTCCTTAGGCTTCGTCGCAGCCTCCACGCTACCTCCCGCCGCCGTCGAGCTTTGGGCCTCGGCCCAGGTGGCGGCGCGACCTCCGCCGCCATCATCAC
>JAXBDA010007945.1:0-16163 GCA_036023075.1 Gaultheria prostrata
CCCCCCCCCCCCCCCCAACCGGCTCTCTCTCCCTCTCTCCCCTCCCACAGCTCTCTCTCTCTCTCTCTCTCTCTCTCTCCCATTAACTTGTAGTACCTTCCAACCAAATTTGTACTATGTTGACTCTAAGTACAGGGTGGGTGGCTCTTTGGTAAAAGAGTAATTACTATTGTACTTGGACATTGAATGAGGTGGTTGGGAGGTAGCACGGGGTTTCGGGTAGTGAAACGGGTAGCCCTCGACATGCACATGTAGTCCCGCGACTAGATTACGCAAAATAAACAACTAAAAAGATAATTAAGAATAACATTTTAAGGGAATAAGAAAATAAAATAAAGAAAATTTATTTTATTGAAATAAATATTCGAATTTAAAAATCGGCCGAAAATACGGGTCGTCACAATATCGGTTGAAAGAATAAACCTAATGACTTGTAAACATGGTAATATCGGTTGAATAAACAACTCGAATCATTGTAAGAAAATGCCATCAATATAATCCAGATGTCATGGTAAAAATCAAATAAGGAACATAAATCATGGTAAACATAGAATACTTTAAGAACTCGAATCAGGGTAAAAATATTAAAACATATAATAGTAGTGTTTATGGTAAAAAAAACTTAATGACTTATATACATGATAAAAATATCAATCGCCACTTGATCCGAAACTCAATGAAGAAATTTCAGTTGCCACTTGATCCGAAACCCACCAAACAAATCATTTAATTTTTTCTCTTTCTCAGTTGATAAAAAGGACTGTGGTTGACGACCACCGAGGATGGTGATGGATGATGTCGGGAGGGAGATTTTGAGACAGTTGTGGGAGGATTCCAAGGACAGTGGTGGTTGTACGATGGCTGAGACAATGATGAATGATGGTGGTTATTCTCATGGCGGCTCGAGATTCACAGTTGTGGTTTGCCGCCATGGGTTGCACTGCTGCTCGAGATTGGGTTGACGTCAATGGGTGTGTTAAAATGCAAAATTTCACATTAGGTGGAGGGAGCAGATCACCATATCGGTACTTTAAAAAGACACATGCTTTTACAAGTGTTTAACTATTATTGTACCCGTGCTATGCACGGGTGGGATCAAATTGCACGCCCAATAGATGAACATGGCATAATAGGTAGCATGAAGGTCAAAATCATTCAAGCATAATATATCTAGAATAAGATATTGGTAACATGTGAACATTAACACAATCAATCTATCTATCTAT
This sequence comes from Gaultheria prostrata, assembly GCA_036023075.1. Lineage (NCBI taxonomy): Eukaryota > Viridiplantae > Streptophyta > Magnoliopsida > Ericales > Ericaceae > Gaultheria > Gaultheria prostrata. The sequence goes on from JAXBDA010007945.1 coordinate 1,227, forward strand.
CTACCTATCTAAAAAAAAAATTCTTCAAAAAAACTAACTTTATGAAGGAGATGAACGAATCAGCACACACAAAACAGAATGTGGAGATGAAATAAAACTTAAAAATCTCCCATCCTGAATATGAACTGGACTGAAATAGCCATAACCCAGGAATCGATCTTCTTACAAAACCAAAAGAAAAGGAGAGAAGCAGTAAATGATTAAAATAATGCAATCCCATAAACCATACAACATGATATCATTTAACTACTAGGTAAAAACTCCATATCAAAGCATAAACATGACACTTTAGCCTCCCCGTTGCGTTATACTACATTAGATGGAAGCTGAGCCCAACTGCTCTTTTGCAACAACACCCTGCTCAGTTTCCTTTTTCAACTTTTTGTGCTTATTCAGGTACGCAAACCAATTCCCACCACCTAGACAAACTGCACCTGTACTTAGACCAATTGCTGCAAGCACCCCTGATTTCTTGGATACAGGCAACATCTTTTGAAGCAGTTTCATCCCTAGAGGATATGTCTTCTGAAGCCGTTTCATCCCATCAGCCCATTCCAAACGCACTCTCTCCTTAAAGGGAAGGTATGCATACTTTCCATAATAGAACTGCAAGCGTACATCAGGTCTCTGCAGTGAAATATTGATAAAGGTATACTGGTATCAACGAGGAGAAAATGTCTATTTATAAAAGCTTATCAGTACAGAAAAAACATTAGAAGAAAAAATAAGTTACACAGAAGACTTGCCCAATGAAAGGACATTTAACCACCCTGTTCTATCATTTACAAATTTTCTTACTAAATAGAATACTGCCTTCGTCGAGGCACAAACTACAACTGTGTAAAACATTGAAAGGATAATGCATTGAAAATAGTCAAATAGAATATGAGAAACCAGCGACAAAATAATCATGTAATGAAAGTGAACAGACCTATACAGTTGGACTGAGAAAAACTGAGTAGAACATCAACAAACGAAAAAAGAAGTGCAGAGGAAGAAAATGACCCTTCCATTGGCAAGGCCCTGTAAAACACTCCCCTTTCCATTTCTTCGTAGATCCATCAACGAAAATGGCAACACAGTATTGTGGATGAGATCTCTCAAGGATTCCAAGTATGAGTCTCTCCAAGCCTCTCTCTCATAGAAGGAATGCTTTTCGCAGCATTTCAGAGTAGGGTCAGAATTCGTGTACATGCCCCCCTCAACCATCACTAAAACTGCCAGATCAACTGTGCAAGCGTTTTTCAGCTATGTCAAGGACTAGGTCTTCATTCAAGTTAAATAAAGTCGTATTCTTTATCAGCACAGCATCTCTTGTCAATTTAAGTCTTCCCCTTCACCCTAGCATTTCAATCAATGGAGAGGTGATGGCATTAATGATTTTATCTATTTTCCCCCCATTTATAATCAGTTGATGCTACACCTATCAGTTCACCAATGGTTTAATTTCTCTTTTTATCTCTTCTAGTTTTACCACACATCCACCTCAACATCCTCATTTTAGTTCCCCTCATTCTATTAACATATTCGCTCTTAGTTTCAAAAATATCTGAGCCATATAGCACTGTCAGACTACAATCAATGGCGAGTTGTAAGGCTCTTTTATAAGGGGGAAAGAGGTCTGAGGTAGGTGATCCCCGCACCTCTTTCTTTTTGTGATGGAAGGGTTTTATGCCATTTTAAAGCAGAAAATTAACTGTGGGCTGTTTTACTCATCAGTTGTCACCCAAAGTGCAGTATGGCATCTCTAACCCACCTAACATTGGCAGATGATTTGTTTCTTTTAGCTGAGGCTGATTGTGGCTCTGTTTCTATGTTCAAGGCGGCATTGGATGATTTTTACCTTTTCTGGGCCTAGCCCAAACTTCCAGAAGAGCCAGCTTTTCTTTTCCGGGGCTGCAGCAGATGTGCAGAGATCATGCTGGATATTCTTCCTATTCCTTTAGGAGCACTTCCTGTCAGGTATCTTGGTTTATTTGTTTTTTTTATAAGTAATAATTTTATTGAAGAGGCATCAAGGGGATGCCACTCATGTACAAAAGAAAAAGAGGAACAAAGAATAAAAGAAAAGGCCGAACTATGGAAGGACCTAAACACCCTTCTATACTCAAAAAATATCTATCATATCAAAGAATTGATTCATTGTAGGACTACTCTCCCTTAAGTTTAGCAAAGGCCTCTCCTCCCCATCAAAATATCTACAATTTCTCTCCCTCCAAATTGACCACATCAAGCACAGCGGGATCATTATCCATAACTTCCGTCTTCTCAACCACTCTGGCCCCATACGACTCTTGAATAAACTCGAACGCCGTTGCAGGAAAAACCCACGACATACCCCACAAAGCAAGGATTGCACCCAAAGCTCCTTGGCGACCGGACAATGAATAAACAAATGTGCCACTAACTCTTCATCTCTCTTGCACATGCAACATTACCACTATCATGCGATGCCAAATAAGATTAACAATAGTAAGAACCTTAGCTGCAAACCAGGCAAAAAAGGAAATCTTGGTTGGCGCATGAGCACCCCCAATAGCTTTCCAGGGAAAGGTAAAACTTGTTTCTCCAGTAAAAACTCGTTAATAAATTTCACCTGAAACAACCCATTATCAGCAGGGACCCATCTCAGCCTGTGTGACTCAGATTCACGTACGAGTATCGGGTTCGGGTGTGAGTCGAGGAGTGGAACACCCCAAAGTGAAAAATACAGGATACACAGATTTGTATCCAGATTTGATACGGGTACGGGGATACGCAAGAGGAGCGTATATATAAAAGATTTATTTATATTTTTAGGATGAGGATATATTTAAAAAACATAAGAACAATAAAAATGAAGGATGCACTGTAGTGCCTCATATTGGGACAGCCAATTAAAATATATTTTGAAATAGAGATGGGCTGCAGCCTGTTTTTAGCTAGGGCCCATGTTTGCTTCATACTACCCTGTTGGACAAAAATTCAAAACAGCTGTACCTTAATACCAAGACAGAGAGAAAAAGAAAACGTAAAAAGGAAGAAGGTACGACCCTGCATCTCCCTCCTCCGATCGCAGTCTGATTCTCTCTCCTCTAACGCAGGTACAACCCTACTTCTTCTTCGACCTTTCCTCTTCTTCAAGGTTGTTCTTCTTCTTCTTCAACCTTTCCTCTTCTTCAAGGCTGTTCTTCTTCTTCAAAGTTCTTCTTCTTCTTCCTTTTTATCGAGCTGCTTATTCTTATTAGATGGTTCCCAGCTGAACCCAAAGTGTCCGATTTTCAACTATTGCATCCGACCCGAATCCTGTACCTGTACCCGTGTCGTGTCGTGTCAACATGGGTACTCTGCCAAAAGTGGCAAGTCCAAGTAACACAGATCTCAATAAATCCTCTCCTCTCCCCACGTCCTCAACGATCAACTACTCCGCCAACTCCCAATCTTGTACCTCCCTACAAAGCGGAACATCCCACCGCATTATTTCGCCATCCAATCTAAGATAACCTACCACCGCTGCATCCCCATCCGCCGCCAACTGAAACATAGAAGGATAAACATCTCTCAACCTAGCATCTCCACAACAAACGTTCTCCCAAAATTTCACCCTCCTCCCTGCATAATTCCCTTCCAAAGACGCATCCCAAACTTTTTGGTTGTGTTTCGTTTGTTCATAATTTATCTCCTGGTCGTGATAAGCTTGATCCTCGTTCTTACAAATGTATCTTTCTTAGTTACTCTCGCACACAAAAAGGGTACAAGTGTTATAGTCCCTCGTTACAGAAGCACTTTGTGAGTGCTAACCTGGCATTTTTTCGAAATCATCCCATATTATTCCCTTGAAGGTGGACAAGTACAACCAACCGTGTTGGGTGATCTTGGTCAGCCTCCTTGTCTCCCTGAGCTTACCACTCGCCCACCGATTACACACGTCTATGTTCGTTGTCCTTCCGCTACTGTTCCAACTGTTGCTCCTACAGATCCAACTTCTGTACCCACACCATCTCCTCCATCATCTGCGGATCCTACTCTTGATCTTCCTATTTCTAAGCGTAAAGGTATTCGTTCCTGCACTTTCCATCCTATCTCTCACTTTGTCCTATGATCGTTTATCTCCCTCTTTTCGCGCTTTTTCTGTGTCTCTGTCTTCTGTTGTTGTTCCTAAATCTTATCAGGAGGCTCATCCTCATCCTCATCCTCATCCTAGATGGCGTTCTGGTATGGAAGAAGAGATGCGCACTTTGTCTTTAAATCATACTTGGGATCTTGTTCCCAAGCCCGCCGAAGCTCATATTGTTGTTTGTCGTTGGGTTTTCACTATCAAGCAAAATCCTGATGGTACCGTTGATCGTTTAAAAGCTCGTCTTGTGGCCAAGGGTTTCACCTAGACTTATGGCCTTGATTATACTGAGACTTTCTCTCCGGTCGCCAAGCTCAATTCAGTTCGGATTATTATCTCTCTTGCGGCTAATCTTGATTGGCCTCTCCATCAACTTGATGTCGAGAATGCTTTTTTACACGGGGATCTGTCTGAGACTGTCTATATGGTGCAACCGCCCGGTTTTGAGTCCAAGGGGGAGTGTGTTTGCCATCTTCGTAAATCTATTTATGGCCTCAAACAGTCTCCCCGAGCTTGGTTTGATAAGTTCAGTACTTCCGTCGTTTCTCATGGCATGACTCGGAGTCAAGCTGATCACTCTGTATTCTTTAAGAAGACCAACGAGGGTATTGTAATTCTTGTGGTCTATGTGGACGATATTGTTATTATCAGTGACAGCATTGGCATTCAGATATTGATTCGTCATCTTTGTTCTAGCTTTCTCACGAAAGATCTCAGCAAGCTTCGGTATTTTCTAGGCATTGAAGTTGCTCGCTCCAAAGCAGGCATCAGTTTGTCACAAAGAAAGTACACTCTCGATATCTTGACGGATACAGGATATATTGGGTCTAAACCTGTATCCACTCCTATGGACGCTAATCTTAAGTTATTGCCCGATGATGGTGAACTGATTGATGATCCTGAGATGTATCGGAGACTTGTAGGTAAATTTATTTACCTCACTATCACTCGACCCCATATCTCTTTTGCAGTTAGTATTGTCAGTCAATTTATGACTCATCCTCGTGTTCCTCATGTGGAGGCAGTCGTTCGTATCTTGAAGTATCTTAAGAATGCCCCCGGACGTGGACTTCTCTATAAGTCATCGGGACATCTTCGTATTGAAGGATATACCGATGCCGATTGGGCAGGATCTCCTGCTAATCGTCGTTCGACCACTAGCTATTGTACCTTTATAGGAGGTAATCTTGTGACTTGGAAAAGTAAGAAACAGTCGGTTGTGGCACGTTTTTGTGCTGAGGCCGAATATCGAGCGATGGCTCATACTGCTTGTGAGTTAATCTGGTTGCGCACACTTCTCCAAGAATTTGGGATTTCTAAACAGGGTCCTACTCCTCTTTATTGTGATAACTAAGCAGCTATCCACATCGCCAATAATCCAGTCTTTCATGAGCGAACCAAGCATATCGAAGTTGATTGTCACTTCATTCGGTCAAAAGTGGAATCTAAAGCTATTACTACTCCCTTTGTCCCTTCAGGCTCTCAACTTGCGGATATTTTCACCAAAGCACTTCCCAAGACCAGCATTGACTCTATCTGTCGCAAGCCTGGAGTATACGATGTATACGCTCCAGCTTGAGGGGGAGTGTTGGAAATAATTATTGTATATGGTAGTATGTATATTGTGTTCAATTAGGAAGATTGTAATTAGTCCGATTAGGTATGTAGAATAATTAGATTTTAATTACTTTCCTTATTTGCTTTTGTATCCAGTCTATAAATAATTCCTCCGTGTGAGAAGAATAAACATATCGTTCGTATACTTCGAGTACCATAACCTGTGGTATAGGGATATTTCAAATGAGGCTGTCTGGACAATCAGAAAGCTATTCAAGCTGAGGTCTTTGGGGAGGCTTTGGTATATCTATCATCTGGGAAGATCTCTTGCTACAAAGGATAGTCTATCATCCGTGATGACAGGTAGGTATGGCCTAGGCCTAGGAACAGGACTGCAACGCATATTGTTGTTGAGCCTCCTGCTGGGCTGGTTTCCTCCCGAATCCTCAGTGCAAGGATGAGATTGTTTGGACTCCATCCCCTGCGGTCATTACACAACTACATCAACTTGGATGCTATAAGTTCTAGATTATTGTCTGGTTTCATAAAAAAGTCCTAAATGGGCTTTTATTGTTTGGTTGGCATGTTCAAGAGGTTAGCCACCAAAGATAGACTCAAAGTACTGGGCATGGCTATTCAACCTAATTGTGTTCTGCGCCATCAGAAGGAGTCCCATGCACATCTCTTTTTCGATTGCTGCTTCTCTAGAGTTATTTGGTCTGATATGCTAAGAAGAAATCTGATTTATAGGTGCCCAGGGGATAAGGATATTGAACTTAATTGGGTTGTCCACAACTATAAAGGTAATAGGTTCAAGTCTGCTCTTCATAAGCTGGCTCTCGTAGCTTTACTTTACCACATTTGGCTTGGCTTGGCTCGAAAGGAATGCTAGGATTTTCAGCAGAAGTTTAGCAGTGCTGGAGACTTGATTTATCCAATTGTTGCCAGTGTTAGGAGTACGGTATGTTCATGGGATAAGAGTCCTAATACCAGAAAATTGTTCTCTTTGTTAACTGGAATATCACTCCCGTCATGCTTTGTAGAAGCAGGGCCTAGGTGGATGTCTGGAGTCTCTTGTTAGACTTCGTTGAAGTTCCTAAGAATTGGCCCTAGGAAATATGGTTTCTTGTGGTTGCTTATAAAATTTTAACTTAGCAAAAAAAATCTCTATTTTAGCATTAAAGTTGGCCTAGGCGACTGCCTAGGTGCTAGGTGGTGCCTGCCGCCTCGACTAGGGCCTAGGCATTGAATTAGTCGCCGGGACGATTAGTCGGCTGCTAGACAGGACTAGTCAACGACTAATTGGCTGTGGCTGGGTGAGATTAATCAGAGAATCAGGTGGCTAGGCGGGATCAATCGGGTTACATATTTGAAAAATGATTTTTCAAATTTGAGTTAGTTGTTGTGGTAACATACTATAAGTAGTTTTGGAGGGATATGGAGAAGAACAGGGGGAGTAATTGACTAGTAATTTCGTACTACTAGGTTTTATTTGGTTCTGAACTTTGTAGTTGACTAGTTATTCGGTAATGCTTAGTTTCATTTGGTTTGAATTATGAACATTGAACTTTGCATCATGGATTGAGTACTTAATGTAGTATTAGTTTCCATGTCTCTAAATTTTTTTTTACCGGCTCCATGTCTCTACATAGTGGAGTATACATTAAAAAATTTGGTTTTGATGCGCAGATAGATGGATGAATATTCAGTGTGTTAATTCTGGATGTTCTTTAATGTTTTGCTCTACTTGTGGTGTTCTACAAACTCAGAACTTGGGGAGGGGTGGAGGGAAAAAAAAACCAACTAATTTTTAATAGCCGATTAATCCACGATTAGAACACTGTCTGAATGTAGTCACAATCCAGTGTACTAAAAATCGGTCTAGGAGGTGGTCAACCACCAGGCGGATTAGTTGGGGACAAATCGGCTAGGCGAATTGGTGGGATTAGGCGGCTAGGTTGGATTAATCGGAGAATTAGGTGGCTGGGAGGGATTAATTGGGATAAGTTATGCAATTTGGCAAGTATAAGAGGTTAAATGTTGTATGAGAGTTTTACTTTTCGTGCAGTTTTTACATCTACATTCTACAGTATAAACAATCTAAATCTAACCCTATATCGATGTATGTACCTCTAAACTATACAACAAAAAGTGAATTATGTTTGCATGCTCTGTTTCTTGTGAAATTAGGTGTATGTATGCTCTATTCCTCTGTTTGTTATCCACACCAACTGCCTTTCGTATGTTTTGGTTGTCTTTATTCAATTTTTTGTCGCGTTTGTTAGTCTTGCGTCAAACTTTTATGGATTATTGACTTGAGAGAATTATGTAAAAAAGGGCAATAACCAAGCAAATAGAGTTGGAAACCACCTTTCCTTGTTTTCATGTCTTTTCTTAGATGTTTCTCAATTTTTTTGGGTAAATCGTAATTCTCATAAATTTTTACTTTTTCGATTCTTCTCGTCGAGACGAATCAATAATCCACAAAAGTTTGATGTAAAAATTAAAAACAGGAAAAAAATTTAATACAGACAAAACTAAAAAATATGAAGGACAGTAGGTGTGGAACAACAATGTTTTGTTCTCCTTGCTCAAAACTTGCAGAGAGGGTATGAGAGTAGTTTTAAAAAATGAAAACAAAAAGGAGGAAAAACTGACTAATCTCTAGGCGCCAATTAATCCCCAATTGATTAATCGGCCTAGAAGCTAAGTGGTACCCGACTATTGCCTAGCTACTTTTAGAACATTAGTCACAGCCCCATCATACACGTCCTTTATTACAATTGGTAGATCTGTTTGTGACTCCCTTTCAGCTCCAAGAACATACTTTTCTGGGCACCCCATCATAAAAACTTTCATACCTATAAAAAACCATATGAAGATCTTTCTTCTCTCTATGAAAAAATGAACTGCTTCCACAGTAGATCTACTTGGCATAAATCTGACGTGATTCTCTAGCAATGGTTTCATTCACAACCGATGCTCAATGAGTCACATAACAGATTAACTAAATACCTCCATAGATCTTGCACCTGTAGATTTTTCTCTACGTTCCACATATAGGTACTAAAATGCTCTTCCTCCACTCATTAGGCATTGTCCTAGTCATCATAATCTTATTAAATATGTTTGTTAAACACATCACCTCGTGTCACGTAAACATTTTCACACCTCGATGGGCATACAATCTGGTCCTAATGCCTCGTATGAATTTATTCTCTGCAGTACACAGAGCACCTAAAACACCCATATCCTACACTAGAACAAGTGCTCTCTAATTTGAAGACTAACATAGTTCTCTCATAACCTATCTAAAAGTTTTTTTCTTTTAACAGTTTCTCATATTAGAATTTTCACGTCTCCTTGATATCCTCATCTATGACCTCATCCCCATCAAAACCTCACTCCTGCAACACTACACAGAGGTTAAGAGATCTAAACAGAAAATCAAAATACATGCACAACCCACAAGCCTCGGAAGAAACTTCCGATCAAGTAGTAACCAAGAAGATAAAATCTTCCAAAATTCCTTCACGAGTCTTCCAAGGCTTACATCCCTAGCTTGACGAAAATGAGGGCCATAGCTACACGGCTACACCATAAGATCGTTGTCCAAGAAAATAACGCTCCTTCAAACTGCAACCATCGTTTCCAATAGGAAGAGAAATTGCCTACACACTGGATCTAATAGGGCCTCACCTGAAAGGCCCCACAGTATGAACCCTTACGGCCCGTTCGGATGACGTATTGATTTTGTAGGGATTAAATAGTAAGAGGGGATAAAATAGTCGAGAGGATTAAATAAGAAGGGTGGTCCCACATTGATGTGATAGTTAAGAAGGGGGGATTAAATAGTCCATGGTTTGGATGAAGGATTAAAAATGAGGAATAAGGAGGGTGGATCATGTAAAAATCTATCAAATTACGATTTTGCCCTTGGTAAAAAAACAGCTAGTTTTTTTTTATGTAATTGGGTTTTTTCATGTGCACAGGTAAAGTAATCATAGTATGGTAAAAAAACGGGTAGATCATAGTTGATGTGGACCGTTGGATCATATGGGTTTCATGTGTGCACCACCACACCAAATCATTTTGTCTCCTTTTAATTTCATTTCCTTTGTAAACATCGTCAATTTCCCTGTTCATCTCTCTCTCTCTCTCTCTCTCTCTCTCTCTCTCTCTCTCTCTCTCTCTCTCTCTCTCTCTGCAAAAACAGGGTTTGCCAAAAACTCGTCTCTTCCCTCCGGTCCACCAATCAAACCCCTCTCTCTCCCACTCAGACCCACCTCAAATCCCTCTCTCTCATGTGAAAACCGATAAAACCTCTCTCCCTCAACAGCCCACTGATCCACGGCTACAGATCGTCCATCTTTACGCAGCAGACATGTATTTCTTTTTTTTCATCATTGACAACGACTGTTGGAACTTAGAAGAGAAGGGGTAGAGAAGTAAACATGGCCGGATAATCCACCCGGACTAAATATAAGCCCACCCAGCCGGGTTCCCCCTGAGTATTAATCAGTCCCTCATCCGGCCGGATTGCTTCATCCTCCTCTCTTGTACATCATCCAAACGAGCCCTTATTTGACTAGAATTTGGCCACCAACACAAGGAAACTAAAAAAATGAAGGACCCTCGTCAGACCATTGATTTGACCACAATGAGGGCCACGTAGCTATGGGCAACAGAGAAACAACCAGCAAAAACTGAACCCCAATCCCAAAACAACCCGATTAAACAATGCAAAGGATGTTACGCTGAACTCAGAACGGTTTGGGTTGACTGTTAGCATATCCACATGAGCTAAAACTCCTTATAAAACATTGCAAACATCCCTTGGGAAGAGAGTCCCAGATCATGTTTAGCTTTGGCTTTCGAAATTACACATGATTATGAAAATTCCTCGTCCTACTGCTGCTTATAACTTTGTATATCACACAAGCGTGCGCGTGTGGGTGTATGTATTCTAACCTCGATGTGCCTCTCCATCGACAATCAAGTCCAGGATTTTTAATCGTTCACAGTAAAAACACAAAAACACTTTATCCAAAAAAAAAACACAAATCTTTGTTCAAAACGCCTAAATCATTTGTTCAAAACAGCAAGAAATCATTCAAATTAACGCCAGATAGGGAGACAGACTTTACCCTCTGACCGATGACACTAGTCACTTTATCAGAGATATTTTCGCGAGCTCGATTGCAGATTTCTTCGTAGGCTTGAAGAGCCGCTGGATTGTGCAGGTGCTTCTTCATCCTCTCCCAATCCACTTTATCCAACTCTTCCTCACACTTGCGGCGCGCAAGACTCTCTCGCCGCTTTCTCTCCTCCATGTCCCACGGTTTCAACTTCTCCATTGCTGTCTTTGTGAGCTTTCCTCTCCACCACCACCGCATCTTCTTCTTCTCCATCATCGCGCTGCTGCTGAGAGAGAATAGGGAAAGGAAGGGCTTCGAATTTGTGAAAGGAAAATGCCAAGGGTGCAATGTTGCGCCCGGATACAAAAAGTTTATATTTGTGGATTTCATTTGTATTTTAAAGTACGCTTATAAGTGTACTTCAAAATACATGTGTATTTTAAAAGTATACTTTTATAATATAAGTGGGATCCAATAAGTATATTTTTTTCTTACCCTTAACGAGCATAATGGTGAGCTCGTTAGCAAAAACCAAAAATTCGAAAAATATGTGTTGGGTTGTTTTTTTTTTTTTTTATATTCCACTAAAGTAATAATTAATAAACTATCAATTTGACGATTATCCATATTTTTTCTACTTCGTCCCTATACTATTAATTTGGCGATTTCATCCCCTACACTACATGTTTCATAGCTTAGTTGGTCCTATTTTAACTCCTATTTGGGAGTGCAAATTTGTTCACCCTCATTGAAAAAAACCCTTACTTCGATTGATGGAAAAGGTATGGGGTCCACCAAAAAATGATGTCATGCTTACCAAAAAATATGGGGTCTACCACAAAATAATGTCATACTTACCAAAAAGTAATATGATTCCATGGACCCATACTTTTTTTTGTCAATCAGAGTGAGAGTTTTGTTCACTATCACCTAATGAGGGAAAACAAATTTACACTTCTTATTTGGGGATGAAATCAGTTAAAATCAAATAATTTATGGGATGAAATCACCAAATTAACAATTTAAGGACGGAGTAGAAAACATGTGCATAGTTTAATCGTGGGAAAATTTCAAAAAAAAAAAAACCAAACTTTGACCTCAATATCAAAAATACCCTCAAACTTACAATTTTTTCAAGCGTACACCCATACTTCAATTTATTATCAAAAATACCCCCACCGTCTCTATCTGTGAACCCATTACCGGGAAATGCTGAATTAGAGCTTAACGGACCCCAAAAACCGTTAAGTGGCCCAAAACGACGTCGTTTTGGGCCCTTTTTTTTTTTTTTTTAAACTCTCCTTCTCGAATGGAGGCAAACCCCAATCAGTAGGGTTGAAATCCAACAGGGAGCTCAGACTCTGGTCTACACCTCCATGGTAAGAGCTATCAAGCCTTGGATCTGGAACCATAACAGCTGAACTACATGACGTATGTAAGAACAACATTAGCAACTTGAACTTGAGAAATAATCAGAGTCAACACAGAGGTGCACTTTTTTCAAGTAATAGTTCAGCATCAGAAGAAATTAAAACAGAGAAGAAGACGACAATGATGACAATCAAGATCCTCTATGTAAACTACAATCTCCAATTTACTGAAGCAAGTTCCATGCGACGGTGACCCCATTGAAGGCGACGGAGATGGAGATGGTTACTTCGTTGATGGAAATTCCACCGGGGAATGTCTGGAATTGAGATCCTCCGTCAGAGGTGCCGGAGGAGAACTATATTCAGGCAAAGGAGACGGCGGAGAGATCGAGTCGCTGCCGTGTTCCGGTGTCGGAGCGGTTATCGATAAATCTGAGGATAGAGATGGTCGTATAGAGAGAAGCGCTAAGAGAACGATTGTGAAAAGATTTTGGAGTATCTGCATAGACGAAGGTGAGGCGGCGGCGGTTGGTTCGGGTAGAGAAGAAAGGCAGGAATAAATCACTTAGCTTACCCCCTATCCCTCTCTCTATTCCCTGTGAGAATTGGGGAGGAAGGAGAGGGAGTTTTTTTTTTTTTTTCTTTTAATACTTAAGGGTTTTTGAGTCCGTTAAGCTCTAATTCAGCATTTTCCGTTAATGAGTTCACGGATGCAGACGGTGGGGGTATATTTAATAACGAAATTGAAGTTTTGGAGTACGCTTGAAAAAATTATAAGTTTGGGAGGTTTTTTGATATTCAGGGCAAAGTTTGGGGTTTCTTTTAAAAATTTCCCTTTAATCATCAAATTGATAGTTTAGGGACGAAGTAGAAAAAACACGAATAGTTTAAGGGATAAAAATGAAAAAAAAACTCTTTTTTTTCCAATGCGCTAGCAATACGTTGAAAACCTGTTTTGTAAGCACCCGTAAAATTCAAATGTTATATAATAAAATTGGGGAATTGTGAGTAAATGTTTAAAATGTGAGATCATGGGTTACTGGGTGATATAAAGTGAATTTGGGCCTTTTGTTAGCACACTAGTCAATACAAGGTTGTGTGGTGTAATTATTCGAATTGGGGTATAAAACTGTGGACACCCGACGGGCGGCCGCCCACGCGATGGAGTTTCCGATTTTTGATTTTGAAAAGTGATTTTAGAGTCGCCACTCGGGTTTAAGGAATGAACCCGAGAAACCAAAAGATTGATTCATTCATGCCCAATGGTTTTGAAAAATGATTTACCGGTCGTGCGAAAACCTTTTATTTCCGGGCTCGGGGGTTTGGTTACGAGAGGGGAAGGGTTTTAATGCACCCCCCTCGCCCGGTCCGTGAACCGGTCTTTACTAGACAATTTGTGGGATATGGAAAATGTTTAAAACTTGATTTTGAACATATAAACAAGATATGAAGCATGTACACAAGATAAAACACAATACAAGATATTACGGTGTTCGTGTGCGCGTATAATTACAATGATGATAATGAATGATTACTATATAAACAAGATTTAAGATGGACAGAATAAGATGAAAACAGAGAACGAGGTGAGAATGATCAAGATAATCAAATGAGTGATATAACAGCTGCCCACCAATCTGTTAACAACAGAGAGGTTGGGCGCCCAAGGTCCCTCAAACTTAACTGTCCTAATCTTGCCTCCTGGTTTTAATAATGCTTTTCTTTGATCATGAACAACTTCAAAGATGATTTTTCAACATATGAACCCAGAACAGAACCTCAACAAAACATCCAAGGGTAATCTTAAGCAAAAACATGATTTTTTTGAACATTTGTCTTTGAGATGAATCCATAAGTAAGATTGAGTTTGAGTTAAGAGAGAAGAAGAACTGATAACAGATTAATGAGCAGCTGAGATGAACATATATACACTTGAAATAGTAACAATGGTGACAGAATGAATGAAAAATGCACACTGCTCAGATATGACCTTGGGCGCCCAAGGTGAGGTTGGGCGCCCAGGGTCATCCCTGGTTCTCACTTTCAATTTTGTTTTATTATTCATGAATTCACATCCTCCTTATTAAGATCATCTGGAAAATGATTTTCAATCAACAAATAAAGACTAAGAGGAATAATTCATGGATAATAAACAAGCTTATCGATTTTGTCCCTTTGATTATTCATGAAAAATAAAAGGAAAAGTGAAACGAGAGCTTGAGAGGAGTAAGATGAACATGATATAAACAATAAAACACACACGCACCCTTCTGGAATGAGATGAAACAACATAATAATAATAATAAGAGAACAGAATGGACAAAACTAAAATCTGCTCAACAGACACCTTGGGCGCTCAAGGTATCCTTTGGCTTGCATGTTTCTGTTTACTGCTTTGCTTTACTTTTGATGTCTTTTTGAATTTGTAAGCTTCTGATCATTTTGCAAATGTTGGTTCTTGTTTTCAAATATCAATAAACTTCATTTTCTTCCTTTAAATGTGAACAAAACCAAACAAAATCCTCTCAAGGATGATTTCAAGATGATCAGAGCTCATACAAAGCTTTAAAATTACATATCATAATGATGAAGTACAGAAAAAGGTAAATAAACAGCTCAAAAGATAAACAAAACAAAGCAATAAAACAGTGACTGTTGAGACCTTGGGCGCTCAAGGTGACCTTGGGCGCTCAGGGTCACACCAGTGCAGAAGATTTCACATGTTTATTTAGCAACTTTTGGACCTTGTAAGTGTAGAATGAGTATGAGGAACTCA